>WEIT01032328.1:0-21401 GCA_013389985.1 Dryoscopus gambensis
AAACAGCGTAATGATTTACTTTTTCTTAAAATTTTGCTAATAACTTTCTGTGTTATATCTGATTTCTAAATTATCAGCAATAATTTTTAAATATGACCCTTTAAATACTATACTATTATTCCTAAAGCTGTAAGATCCACTGAATCTGAACACAATAAGCCATAGCCATAGTAATTTGTAATGAAACTCCACTGATTTTGGTAGACCTAGCTCTGATGTGATTAAACACGCCATTTTATTGGTCTAGTCATCTTATGCAGCAGCTTTCTCTCACTTATAAAGCAATATGGTTTAATATATTCTTCTTGTCCTCACTACTGTTTTTAAATTACTTTAATAACAGTTGTAAATAAGCAAAGCTCATATGATTGTCCTATTACCTACTTATTAGCTTCAGATCCCAAGATGGATTGTACAGCATATAGGGAGATACAGATTTCAGGGGACCTGTATCTGATATAAACACGTGGCTCATGTTAACATTAATGAGAAACTTAGACAGCATTTCTCATTTAAACATCTAAAAATAAACATTTTTACTCTTTACTCAAAAAAAGACATGGGACAGAAATATGCATTCTCATGCCCGGTCATTGAAGGAATATGTAGGTTATGAGATACATGGTGAGAAAAGTCACAGATTCTTTTCAATCCATTCAGTTTTGAAGATCTGAAAATCACAAATGTCTTACTGTAGCCAATTTGAGAGACTACAGGGATGCAAAAGAATTGTGCTGATACTGTCTTCAGGGATAAATGCAAAGCTCATTCTCAGCCAGGTCATCTGTTCATCTAATACAGTCTTTTGTTCTACACTGTAAATGTACAGCCTTTCTCAGCCTCCCTCTTCCAGCCCAGATTTCCCCTTTATGCTCCCCTGAAATCCTGGTCTTTGAGTCAGATCTCTCAAAGTCTGTTTGGCTGAGGAATATCCTCNACTTTGTGTTCAAGATAGTTGAAATTTTCCCTGAATTATTATTGGGGGTTTTGGGTTTGCTTGTTTTTTTGGTTGTTTGTTTTTTTGAGGTGGTGTTGACAAAATTAAACATTTCTTTGCAATGTCACACTATATAAAAGAAATGGAATCGCTAAATATTTTAACTTTCATATTACATCAAGGATATCTGGGTACAGCAGTTGAAACAGCGTAATGATTTACTTTTTCTTAAAATTTTGCTAATAACTTTCTGAGTTATATCTGATTTCTAAATTATCAGCAATAATTTTTAAATATGACCCTTTAAATACTATACTATTATTCCTAAAGCTGTAAGATCCACTGAATCTGAACACAATAAGCCATAGCCATAGTAATTTGTAATGAAACTCCACTGATTTTGGTAGACCTAGCTCTGATGTGATTAAACACGCCATTTTATTGGTCTAGTCATCTTATGCAGCAGCTTTCTCTCACTTATAAAGCAATATGGTTTAATATATTCTTCTTGTCCTCACTACTGTTTTTAAATTACTTTAATAACAGTTGTAAATAAGCAAAGCTCATATGATTGTCCTATTACCTACTTATTAGCTTCAGATCCCAAGATGGATTGTACAGCATATAGGGAGATACAGATTTCAGGGGACCTGTATCTGATATAAACACGTGGCTCATGTTAACATTAATGAGAAACTTAGACAGCATTTCTCATTTAAACATCTAAAAATAAACATTTTTACTCTTTACTCAAAAAAAGACATGGGACAGAAATATGCATTCTCATGCCCGGTCATTGAAGGAATATGTAGGTTATGAGATACATGGTGAGAAAAGTCACAGATTCTTTTCAATCCATTCAGTTTTGAAGATCTGAAAATCACAAATGTCTTACTGTAGCCAATTTGAGAGACTACAGGGATGCAAAAGAATTGTGCTGATACTGTCTTCAGGGATAAATGCAAAGCTCATTCTCAGCCAGGTCATCTGTTCATCTAATACAGTCTTTTGTTCTACACTGTAAATGTACAGCCTTTCTCAGCCTCCCTCTTCCAGCCCAGATTTCCCCTTTATGCTCCCCTGAAATCCTGGTCTTTGAGTCAGATCTCTCAAAGTCTGTTTGGCTGAGGAATATCCTCACTTCCTGCTGTTCAATACCCTGAGCAGGGCCCTAATTTGATGCCTGAGTTAACTTCATCCAGGCCATTGGGCACTTGTAAATCCCATCACAGGGACTTCATGATATTCTTAGTTCTATTTTATTCTGAAAACCCCAGTGCCCAAGGTTCTCATATTATGGGAGTTTCATTTCTCTGTGAAAACACAAACCCCAAAAGCTGAAAACACGAGAAATAAATAATAATCCAAATTATGGTTGTTGAAGGGGTTTTAATCTCATTATTTCTGAGACAAGCCCTTGATTTTGCTAGAACCATAAATCATGATTGTTAAACACTTAGTTATTCTGTACCACTCTACTAGGAAAAATATTATTTCAAGAAAATGAATTTCATAACATTTCATCTTAACCCATCATTCCTCGTATTTCGAAGAAAAATGTCAGTGCTCCTCATGCTATTAATGTCTACCATTTTTTGTTTGGTCGTGTCTAATATCCTAAGCATGGTACAGTTGAGGCTAACTCATAAATTGAAGCATAACTCATAAACTCTGCCTATCAAATGACATGTAATGCTCTGTAATGCCTAAAAACTGTTATGGAGGTTTAACTGACAAATCTAAGGATAGCACTCATCTCTAAGAAAACACACACAATGACAAGAATGTTTAAAATTATCTCATAACAAATGCCAAAAAAGGAGGGGAGGAGGGGTAAATTTTTCCTTTAACTGAATTTCTTCGGTCTAATCCATAGCTTAGTGTTTGTTAGTTTCATAAAAATGCTTAAGACATTAGAATAGATTTTGAAATGAAGATCCAGTCAAGCTTCTCTGGAGTAATACTCAGACATAGTAAACAATTACATTACATAAACCAACCATCTGAACAAAAATGATAATTAAAGTAATGCATCGGTGTGCTTCATTGATTTATGAATTTGTTTAATGATTCCTGTTAGAGCAGAAGAAGCCATTATGCATTCACTGATTTTAAGAGACAGTATATAGTTGTGTGACCTTTCACTAAAGCAGAAAAGTAATATTCCTGAGCAATCAAAAAAAATTGTAAAAGAAATGTTGTTATGAAAAACTTTTAACAATTTGAAAATAGCATCCCAAACCCATTAATTTTTTTCATGCACAAAGCTGTTCCCATTTTTCACACTACTATTCAGAAAAGAGTAGAGGAATTTGCCTAGTTCATGCTTGCATGTTGGATCCCGTCTGAAACAAATAAAAGGAAAGAATCCAAGGCTAAATTTATCTGCCTTTGATTCAGATTCAACCCAACCAAGTACCCCAGGTTGCTGGCTGAAAGATAGTGGCCCACACTCCCCACTCAATTACTGTTATTCACTGGTGCTTGGTGCGCCCATCCAAAATCAGAGGTCTGCTGTGTGAATTGGGGTTAACACAGACACTGAAATACATACACTGAATATCTCTGACCCAAAGCACTTATGATCCAGACAGACAGCTAGGGAAAACCTGAGTATACAAATGAAAGCACGCAAATTATAGCTCCTGCTGAAATCCAGGGAGATTTTACTCTCTGTTTCAAGCTAATTCTCAGTGATACTGAAAATCTCACCCATGAAGACCAAGCAAATGTATTATCTTGCCGTTATGGAGATAGGGAGTTTAAGCAGAAAAAGATGAAGTAAATCATCTAGGTCAGTGCAGGAATATTGTGGTAAAATTGAGTCTTAAAAACAGGATCATAGATCAGGTCAGCTTTTGTCCTATACACAGCAGTTTTTTGAGGATAGTCTTCTCCCACCCCTAATGTGCTTCCATTAGTGCTGGTGAAATCCACACCAGGTACTAAAAGTAAATAGTATTGAATGCCTTCAAACCTTGACACAGCAGGAGGCATCCTGAAAGTAAAGAAGGAGGAGTCTTTTAAATTAGCTGTTGTAAAACAAATGGAAGGGTCCAGAGGGTGCATTTGACATTTATCTGTGTACTTCCTTGCTTTTGTTTTTTCTGTCATTGTCCTATCATTCCATTCCCCTTCATTTTTGTGTAAACTTCCTTGTTTGTTTGCTTTTCTGATAACTTGTAGAGTAAACTTCTCCTTCACAAGACAAAACGCAGCTGGGAGAGTAAGGCGGGGGAAGGTTTTCTGGCTGAAATACTTTCAACATGGCATCAGCATAGCTGCTTGTGACTTTGAGCACTGTGAAACATTTGTTTGTCTTGCTTTCTTTCCTTGCTTTTCACAGTCCTTTTCAATCTCCCAAGCAGCTGATGGAAAGTGAGACAATCCCCTAAAACCCTAAACACATTTTGTTATTTACTGTTAAATCTTTATTTTCACACACAGCAGAGATTGCATATGTCAATATATCTTTTTAATTGTATGTGGAACTTGCCACATCAGGTTGTAAGTCCCTTGAAGTCCCAGGGCCAATTTTGAACTGGGTTGACACTTCAAAGAAAAAATGGAACAAGTATGGAAAGCTCTTTGAATCACAAAGAACCATATGAAGACACTCCATCAGACTTCACTCTTCAATTATGCTTTATCCCTGTCTGCCAAAATCCATCAATGACCTTCAGAGTGGCAACATGATGATCTAGAGACCAACTCTTTATCTCTTGTTATCATTTTAGCCGCTCAGCTCATTCAGGCAGTTTGACTTTTTTGAAGGAATACAGAGGTGGGTGAGAAACTCTGAATTTGCAGAGGGATCTAAACTTGGACATTGCCCTAGTGATACTTTTTGTCATCAGCTGAGATGGACATTCACATTCAGTAGGTGAGAAAGAGAAGGCTTTACAGATAACAGAATGGGATGGTCCTACTATAATTGTTTGGAATTTGTTCGTTTTGTGTTGTAATAAATATTATTTTTACTCTAACAGAGGTCCATAGCTTCACAATTCTTGGCAAAAAATAAGTAGATAAGAAAAGGGGTATTTTGATTTACATTCTTTCAGGCCTGGATACATGATGACCATTTCAACTCCTTACAATACTAATAACAAGACAGTCCTGCTATATCATAAACTGCTGAGGTATTTCAAAGATACGTAATAGAGCAAGAAAAAAGTACAACAATAGGAGGAGGAACTGGGAGAAGAAAAATGTGAGAAGAGCTCCTTTTGCTCCATGAGCACCCAGCCTCCCCTGCACGACCACAGCGGCTGGGGCAAGCCAGCACTCTCCCACCTGCTCCACAAAACTACCTGCAGAGACAAAAGAGCCAGCTGCCTCCCCAGCCCTTTGGTTATCAACTCAGTGTGAAAGCCAAGAGTTAAAGCAACAGAAGAGTCTTCTTGTTCTCATCTCAGAAACAGTGCAGGAGCTAAGGCCCACTGCACTCCTTAAAGGCTGCCTAAGTCCAGAAGTACTATGTTTTGTGTCTCTCTTCGTACTACACACATTTAAAGCCAGGACAGATATTCTTTCAGGATTCAAAATATTTGGATGTAAACTCTTGCTGTAGCCCCTATGAGTTATCACACAGCTCATTGTCTGTCTTTAGAACATACTAAGGTAACGTGGATTTTACCTGACTCCTACACATGCTTATCTTTATTCATCGTACGGAGGCTCACTGATGTTAGGAGGGTTTTTTTACTATGGATTTACTGGGTATCAGATTAAGTGCTTTCATACTTCCTTGATGGATCACTGAGCAAGTGGCACCAGCTTTAAAGTTTATCACCATTACTGGCAGTAACTGGCAAAACCTTAGCAGTGCTGGTAGAGACCACAGTCAGAGAGACTGTCTGAAATCTAGCAGTGAAAAATTTGATTGAGATTCCAGTTTAAAGAGCAGTTTGCAAGCAAGAGTTTTGAGTGAAAGCAAAGTATCAATGTGAGTCTGAAACTTATTCAAGCTGTCAATCTCGATGTCTTGTGTCTGTTAGCATGCCCAGCTTTGGTGTTATTGCATGTTAACCAAAATGTAGGTCTACATTTTTCTAGAACACAGGGACTTCTACTGAATGACTTCCATGAATCAGATGTAATCGAGTGGTAAGTGTCAGTTAGTTTTCATCAAGCAAAGCTTTAAGCATAGGTTGGTGGAGCTGGCTCTGCACATGCCTCCCCTCACCTCTTCAGGTAGCAGACATTTCTGTATCACTCAGTTATTAAACCGCAGGTTATGCTGTTGGTAATCTACTTAAATGCAGAAAAATGCATCTAGGCAGGCTTGCCAAAGCAGTAAAAGCAACTTAATTTTAATGTTTGACATTTTACTAGCCAGCAACCTTATGTAATGAGGAGCTACATAACCTGCTTCAGAGATAGAGGCATCTCCTAAATGTGTAGGCCAGTAAATAAAAACCAAAGTTTAGTGTACACGATGTAAAATATGAGGTCTAAGAGCAGTGAACCAAAACAGGAAAAAAAAAAAAAAGAAATCTAACCTATTAAATGACAAAAACGTGCAGCATACTGACAAAGGAAACAGACGAAGGAAAGAGATTTGGGAGATTACTGCAAAAGAATTGCTGATGTTTTCCTCTATGTGGCTGCATAAGAAAAGGCAAATATGAAGGATAAACCAACCCTAGAGACAAGAAAGCAAAACAACTCAGAGAACCTGAGCTGTATTAACCACAATCCAGTTTAGCATAAACTTGTCAGGGAGAGCAAGAGGCTTTAAGGTAAGATTATGACTTTAGGGATGAGGCATTTTATAAACAGCATCTGGCAGGGGCGGCCACAGAAAGCATTTTACAAGAGACCCCGCTGAAAAATGCCTCTTCCTTCCTCAGCCTGAACGGCACAGGAGGAGTTGGAGTGGGCAGCACTCAGGAGTGCCGAGGAGGAGCCGTGGTCCAGCTGCCTTTGGGTTGCGGGCTGTGTGTCACACAGGCACGGCAAGAGGGAAGGGTCTCCCCTGTGCTTAGGCCTGCTGCTTGGCTGTTTCCATGACGATGAGTGAGTTTGTGCCGTGTTCTTTTTTTTCTGTTACTTTGGGTCTAATGTCCGAGTCCCAGGCTGCGGAAAGCGTTTGAAGCAGCGTGAGCTGGAGTGAGCCGAGGCTGCAAAATGGCTGCTGTGCGCTCGGGGGGAAAGCAGCGTGCCCCGGGAGGGGAGGCGGGCGGGTGTCACTGCTTGGGAATAGGCGCGGTTCAACAGCAAACTCGGTGGTTTTCGTCTGTAAAACCGTCTCCTGAAAGGTATTAGAGGAGGTGCTGAAGGTGGCTCTGCAACAGACTTTGTCTGCTTAATTCTTGTCCTGTGACAGAACTAATTTGCGTAAAAGACAGCACTTTTTTTCCCATAGATTCTTTTCCTGACTGAAATTTAAATTTAGGGACTTGCTTCCGTTAGTTTTGGTTTCCCTTCCTCTGTCATTCACTTCACTAAAATCAGTTGTGTTCCTCACCTTCCTCATCTCTCAGTTTTCCCTCTTTCCAGAGGGTCTGCCCGAGGCTGGCATTCCCACCTGGCAGGCTGAGTCACACAGCTGAAGGTGCTGTTTAGTTTTGGGGCTCACTGTTCCCTTGTAAGGGAAAAAAAAAAAACAAAACAAAGAAAATAATAATTTTTGGAAAGCTGAGAGAAAAAAAAAACAAACGGGCAGATGGGCATAAAAAGAATTTGTAAAGTTTGGCTCTCATTGTTTAAGATGGAAATGTACTACTGGTAACTTAAAAAAGAGAAGATGAATAGATAATTTTCACCTCCAAATGATAAAAGATTGCTGAACATAGGCCACCAATGTTCTTACGATGTTTGTCTCCCTGCTGTAGTAGAGAAGGCCATATATTTTATTACTAATAATTTTCACTTTTTGCACCTCATGTGTAGCAAATTACACAAAGCAAAAAACTAGCATTTTTTTTTTCTTTCGGCAGCACAATTTGAAATATTTTTTCTCAAAAGATTGTTTTATACCGTAGACCTTGCTTTGATTTCTGAAGTGGCAGAGAGGGAACTACCTGGAATTTCAGATACGTGTTTGCTCAAGATCAAAATGGTGATTAGTTATGTACAGAAAATCACGCTATGAAAAGCCAGTGTCCATAAAGGAGACAGAGGAGTCCTGCAACTTTATTCGAATAAAGGGAGAGAGTCCACCCGGGCACAGGCCCGAGGGGTTTTCTCTCTCAAGGTTTCGGAGGGCGCAGCCTCCTTGTATCCCAAACTCCCAGCCGCACGATGCCCTCTTCCTTTCCCCACTGCTGAGGTACCAGGAAGGTACGGCCTTGCTGAACCGCCTTCCACATATCCCCCCTTGAACCTACTGTTCTACCCCGAAGTTCAGAAACTTAGGCTTGAGCGGACTTCTTTGTCTGTTTCAGGAGTCAAACTGGGTTCTGCTGCCCGAAGTTGGTAGAGACATTAAGACCCATTTTGGAGACGTTAAGACCCAAACCTTCACCCACAAAATTGCAAAGACAGTAGCACACATCTTCCCACGAAGTTACAATTGGCCTTCCAGGCACTCAAGACTTTTGTTACTAAAGAGGGAAAGAGAGCCCAACAGCAGCATTTAGCACATTTCTGTGATGCAGCATCTCATCGTGTGGTACTGCAGTATGTCACCTGATTGTGCAAACCTCTCAGGAATAAGTGGAATTCTTGCATCACTAATTTCACCTGAAGCCAGTATTCTCTTTATGGCATGTATTAACACTCTAAACAAATAATAGGAGTAAAGTCTTTACCAGAGCATTTGTATGATTGTGATGGATTTTAAGTAGCTTTGGAAATACTGAAAACTTTTGGGGAACTAATTTTACTATTTAGTGGCCTATTAAAAAAAGAAGCAGCAGAACATCACCAGCTTCATAGAAGTTTACATGGAGAAGTTGCCTGTGAATGCAACCAATATGAAAAACAGTGGCAGAATTTTCAGATGTTGAAATACATCAATAGGTAGCCCTACAGTGATGTAAATAACCCCCCAGTTTGAGTGGCTTTCCAGTGGTCCTGCAAAGTCTGGAGGTGAGTGACTGCAGCTTGTGTTTCTGTAGAGAAACAGCATTAAGATTGAACAAATAACCCAGGGTGAATTTTGAACTGAAGAAAGAAGGGAGACTAAACTATGCAGATACAATCCAAATGTTTGGGGTGTCTTACGGCCCAGTGTGTGACACAGTTATATCTGCTAGGTCTGTGTATTTAGTGTCTGTGGCTGGTGGGCTGTATTCTTTTCAGAGCATCTAAACAATTTCAAACACGAGGCACATAGAGAATTGAGGTCAGCAAATCTGAACTGTACTATCATAAAAAATTTAAAAACAAACAAAACAAGCAAACAAAAACTCCTAACAAACAAACAAACAACCCCCCCAAAACAACAACAGCAAAAAAAACCCCAACCCAAAACCTTACAACAAGCAGTGTTCCCAGGGAAATAAGCCAAGATGGGATGATATTCTTGGGTAGACTGAGAGTGAGCATGAAGTCTGTTTCAACAATTTCTTGTTTGTGTCCTTGTTTGTCTGTTTGTTTCCTTGTTTCTTCCTGTTTTGACCAAAAAGGGAGCTGCAGTTCTCTTTGTGACTCACATGTAGCCATGATATGTGACTCTGGCAAGAACACTGAGGCAGAAGTTCACAGAGCACCTGGATTCTGCCTGATTTGTGCTGTTTCAGGGCAATTACAAATTCTTTCAGAGAGTTTATGTGGCTGAGTAAATTAATATTTATAGAGCCTGTAGGATAGCTTATGTTCAACACCTCTAGGGTATTTTTATTCAGGACAGGCCTCCGTTTTACAAAACAATGTACAGATACTTCAGGAGCGATTCAAGAAGGGGTGTTCAAATCTGTATTGCCTTGGGACTGCTGAAAAAAACATGCTGGCTTCCTCTGGAGACACTGACAGCTGGAATGCCAAAGTAGTTAATTCCTCTGCTGAGGATGTGGAATTTCTGAGCTGTGGGGGAGTAAAAGCGAGTAATGCCTTATGTATAAGGACCAATGATAAAACATTTTTGTGATGACTTCTTGTTCTCTCTCCATCTCACCAGCTGCTGGCTTATCCACAAGTGTGATACATGGCCAGAACATGATTTTGACACAAAATGCCCTTAGGAAACCTTAGCTGAAAAACTCACAGTGAAATGGAAGACCAGGCTACATTTCCTGACTCCCATAGCTTAACATTTGTTAGATGAACGTGCATTTAAAGGCCACAAAGAATCTCTGCTAGGGTGCAGTAAATGGTAATAAATTTGCCCTGTTATTATGTAAGATCAATGGATACCAATATAATTATCTCTTCAGAAAAAATAATGCATAATTTGCTGATTACTTTTATATTTATATACATATATAGGTGTATATCTATGTGGTGAGATTAGAGGTAGATGGCATGACCTACTGAAAGCTTTGTGTCTCTGCTCATACTAGAATGCCAAGGAGATGCTAGTTGCAGTCCTGGGCTGTGGTTAAAGGCAGCTACTTCTGCTCCCTGTCCTCGCACCACAGGAAAATCCATTCCTGGTGATCTGGTCTGTGGTCTCTCCTTGTCTGTATAGATGTGTTTATTCTTGTGTAGTTACAAAGTGTTGCATATTTCTTTCCAAGTTTGTGGCAAAATGTTTTGCTATTGTTTCAAACTCTATTTTTAACAGTTTGATTTTTTTAAATTTTCTTCAGATATTGTAAGATCTGAATAGACACCCGGGTACTCATAAATTTATGGTTAACATTCAGTGATGCTTGAGTTGATGTGGTGTCAGGACTTGATTGTCAGCATCTTTGGCCTCAAAGCTGTCCTTTTTTGGTATTTAAGCTTGAAATGCACTTTTTCGTTGTTTTTTGGCAACACGTCAAGAACGGTATAGTCAATAGCATTTGGCACAAAGATTTTCCTGCCACTAGTATTGTTGGGTTAATAGTTGTGTGTAAAAAAAATGCACTGCATATAATTTTCATTAAAAACCAAATGACAGAACTATGCCTTGCATCATCAAGGAAAAATGAGTAAATAACACCAAAATGTCAATAAAAAGCCACTCAGTCTTTAAGCCCAGCAATACCTCTTGTAAAAACACACAGTGTATGTTTATAAATGTAGCCAAAAATTCCCAGTGTATTGAAAGCATGATGATTACAGCAGAAGGTAACAATGATCAGCAAATAATTATTGTGACAAATTTGGGCTGAGATTTGGCCCAGCTTGCAGAAGTACTGCAGTTAGTTTGGGCTTTAACCATATAAAAACAGGAGTAGTCTGTGCCGTTGTTTGCTCCTACGCAAACACCTTTGTGTTGAAACTGTCTCAGCTCCTCAATCTCGCAGTCTCTTCCAGTCAACAACACTTTAGTTTGGGATGTGATGAAGGACTTAAGTATTGGAGAAAACCTCTGGAAGTGTCCATAACAAGTCTCACTCTTAGTTTTCAGCAGGAAAAGAGTAAAGTTGGTAGAACACAGGTTCCTGCCTGTCTTTGAGCTCTCTTGCCAGCAATTTGCTGGGGAGCCTCTGGTTGCCCAAAGTGTGTCTCACCTCTGAGTACTGTGCAGCCAACTCCTTCTGCTCTTGGAACTACATGCACAGGGACAGTGAAAAAAAAATTGCTTCAAGAGACATATGAATGTACTTGGAGCATTAAATGTGAAAGCTGGAGCCCTGAAATTATGGAAACACATATGTTCAAAAGTCTTGTGGATTTCAATATTTGCAGCTATGTAGAAATCCTATACCTTAAGCTATTCACATTTTGCAGATTTTTTACTCTTTAAGATGTTTTTAGTTTCTATGTGATATGCTCCAAGATGACAGAGGTACAAGACTTTTTGTAAGACTTGGCAGTGTGATTCTCTCATAAGTGTCACAGTGTTAGTTTGAATAGGAATTAAAATGTAATAAGACTAGTACTTAATTATATTTAATAATAAACTTTTCTTTAATTTTTTTAACAACTTCTTTCACAATCAGTGGTCTGCTGGATTTGGACAGTGGACTGTAAACCTAGAGCTTTGAGGGAGTCATTTCAACACTCAGCAAAACCTTTGCCAGGCTGGATCTGTAGTTACTGGAGAGGTTTCTGTTGCTCGTGTACAAGAGAAAAGGATCATTCTGCCGTGTAAGCATCCTCTGATTTGAAGAAATGGCTTTATTGTAGCAGTAGTTATTGCAATAACAGCTGGTACTGTCAACACTGCTGGATGGGAAGGACTGTAGTGGTAGAGATTTGGTTCTCACCTACAATAGGAAGTAGCTTATGAGGCTCTCACACCTATTTTTTCCCTCCCTCCAAGAGAATTAATACAGATTCATTTAAAATATAAATGTTGTACATACAGAAGGATCAAAAGGAGAAAGCAAGAGTAAATTTAATTTAGCTCTTTACCATAGCTGTGTATTTTGAGACCAAAAATAATTGCACTAACTACTTCTGGGAATGTAAGAAGCCACAATGTGGAATAATTATTTAAAAGTTTGCAGCTAATATTCATTCTTTGCAGAATGAGATGCTAAACTGAGGATTTACAAAAGCAAAATGCATCTCAGTTAAGATGCCAGATGTTCCAAAGCAACAATAGTATTTATTTCACTATCTACTTTCAGACAGTAATTTACTACCTGATAGATTGGTTGCCACTGGATTTTTTTTTTTTATTTTAAAAAGTAAATAAAAGAGATTATGGCAATCTTTGAAAGAAGGCATTAATGCATTCAACTAAATCTTTTTATAGTGCTTATACATCTTATATAAGGGTCACAGATGAAGAAAAAGCAAAATGTGCCACCTCCCATGTCAAACGCAGCATTTCTTGAGAGTAGCAAATTGTTCTGTTACTTGAATCTTGTATCCATTTGGGACTGAACAATTTTTTTCTGCAAAGCATTCAAATGTGTCTTCTGTCTGGTAGACTATATCCATCACTGTACTGAAACTATTGTTCTAACCCTGAAAGCAGTTTTCCTCCATGGATGAGCTTATTCTAAAGTGCCAGTTCATGTGAAAAGCCATGTGCCTGGGTTGGGTTGTTTGTTTTTTTTTTTGGGGGGGGGGGTATGAAGCAGGAAAGAAGAAGGTCAGGAAAGAAGGGATGCGTGTGTAAATGTTTGTTTTTCTCCAAGAGAAGGGCATAGGCAGGCTAAATTGATTTTTATTTCCAATAAAGGGTGGAGAGTGGAGGGAGAAGGGAACTGTCAAAGAAAGTGCATGGAAGAAAAACACATTAAATAAAGCATCACTAAAATGTGTAGAATTCAAGTGCAGATTATATATCTTGTAGGAAGGATTGGACCAAGCTTCATACTGGAGTTATGTATTTTACATTTTTCCAATCTCATTATTACTGTGACCATTCCTGTTACAATACTGATGAATAGAAGGTTGTTCAGACTTCCTGGGTGGTTTCCTCAAAATGGGGGTGCCATTGGTTATGCAACATCTTCAGCACACCAAATGGTACCAAGAAGTTACTCTCAATATTATCTGTACTTTGACCTGCTAAAAAAAGAAATACGTCACTTCCTTTATTCTGTGTGGAATGAAGTGGCTCAGACACCATTTGTATAATTTCTGCCAGAAAAAACAAAGACTCTTAAGTCAATAATATTTCCATATATTTATCTGGTCTGTGGAATATATGACTTTAATTGAAGTTTTGGGGGCGGGGGGGTTGGGGCAAATGATGTAATAGAAATTGTTCTTTGGCACATTAGCAGAAGTTATGGGACAGGAGGAGGTGCTGTTTGTTAAAGCTTAAGCCATTAGATTACTCTCTTCCATTGCCATGCTGTTTAAACACGAAAAAAATCATCTTTAAGGAAAAATACCTCTATCTTGTTGGAGTAGTATTTTCATCTGTATTATTTGTGACACAGACCTTCCGAGTATCACTGTTCATTAAAGTGCTGCTGCACACTAAGTATACTAAAGTCACTGCTATCAATTTCCTACAAAAATGGAATGTTTCTGTAACTTTCAATAGTGACCTCTTTGTTCATGTCTTGTTAGATAATGTAGGATTTTATTTTCCTTTAAAAAAGAAGAACACTTTCTTTGAGGAAGTTGATCTATAGTTTACATGTAAATCTGTTTAAAATTGATGGCTTCAGCAATGTTGTGACACAAGTCTTAAAAGTCTTTGTTAAATGACACTAGCTATTTTACAGATGCCTTTGAAGGTATTAAAATCATGTTGTGGTTTTATTAACTATGATTTTTCTTCCTTGGTCTATCTTGAAACTGTTTTCTTTTTATGTTTTTAAAAGTGAAGTCACTCCTTTAATATTAAATCAACAATTGCCATGTTCTGTTATTCATGCTACAGAACTAATTCTGGCACTAGGGAGAAAAACAAGAAAATAGAAATGCAAAGGTGGAGGGGAACCCAAACACAACCCACACTTGGAGCTGAAATGGAGGTGCTAACAAGGACTGGAATAGGAAATTATCAAGCAATTTCTCATATGACTCCACTTACTAAAGACACTATTACATGAAAACCTCTTCTAGAGCTTATTTTATAAATAAAATGTTTATCTGGTACTGTCTATGACATTTAGAGAATGAATCAGCATGGCTTCTTATGATATGCAAAGGTTTTTCAGTGTCTAAATAGTCTTAAATTATTATAAATGAGATTAAGACCTTCAAAGACCATTCCATTTAAATAGCTAAAACCAGATTTTAACTAAACCAAAACAGGAATTTTCCTTAAAACTATTCTGGAGGGCAGAAACAGTCCTGGGTTTCAGTGAAGCGCTTCACTTTATGTATTTTGATTGTTTTTTCATCATACATTCCAATGACGGAAACCATGTGCCAGTTCTCAGCTCTTCAGGCTTTCGACGTCTCCAAGCCACATCCTGCGGCCCTTGCACTTTGCCAGTGCCCTTGGGAGGAGCACCCCCAGTGCTGCCATCCCGGCTCCTTTTGGGGGGCAGCACCAGGCTGGGATGGGTGCGAGGCATGAGGAGCATCGCCTGCAGCAAGAGCTCTCTGCTGGTAACAAGGCTGGGGTTGTGCATCCAGCACCTAAAGCTTTAGAAGAAATTTGCTTTTTTAGAACAGAACTTGGCTGCCTTTTTCACCAAGGATCAGAAATGGCGATCACAACATGAAAATATTCATGAGATTTTCTTGTCAGTTGTTATATGATTATAGTAAAATGATGTTTCTTATCATGATTTATAGGTGCTTCAGTGTTTGCAGTAGAAGTGCAAGTGTTACCATTTATTGACTTCATAAAGAGTGACCATAAAAGATTAAGGTCAACTTTCTCAAAGGCTGTGCTGATTTTCAGAGGAGCAATAGATGGTACATGGTCTGACTTCTTCGGATTTTCAAATATGCAACCTGTTCAAAAATCTGGGCTTGGAGAGACAGGGCTTTGGTTAGCTCTTGGTATTCTTGTAGAAGGGGTTTAGATGTGCTCTGTCCTCTAGGCAAAGTTAAGGTCATGTAGTTATTCTCTTGATTGGTTCAGATGTATAAAAGCTGCAATCAGAGTAGTTGATTTTTCTTTATACAAGAGCAGTTAAGGCAAGTTTTCATTTCAGATGTGAATTAGAAACTTGGATCTGTGCATGTAATATAAGCAGCTACAAGTTTTGGAAATAACTCTCCATAGTGCCTTTAATTATTGGAAAATAATATTTATACAGTTGAACTGAAAGTACAAATCAAAAGATGCTTTTTTCAAAAATTCAGTCAAGGATTATTTTTCCAGGCTTTTTAAAAGCCATTCATGACACATAACTATCAGAATATTTTACTTTCTTTCTAGCTATCAGGTTTTTTACAAATAAAATCACTTAATAGCCTCTTTCTAACTCTTCAAAAAAGTACATTTCTATCAAATATTTCCTAATACAACATAATATTATATTTGGTACAGTTACTATGAAAATGGATAGCTTTCAGAACTAATTAATGTGATGTTCTTTTGCTTTTGTAAATAACTGCTGGCTCTAAGGATCTGTGCATGGATACTGGAAAAATGCACGCAATATTTTAATACTGTTTCATTTCTAAATAGTTAGCATATGAGTGTTAGGACAGCATTATGTAGTCAAATTATTAGAGCAAGATGATTTTGTTTTAATGGAAAAAATCTCAGGTCTTACCAGAAAGTCAACCCAAAGGTACACCAACACATTATGAGTATTTCAACACCCAAATAAGAGCAGTATCTCTCAATATCTGGATAAAGTAAACAGTCTTTATTTGCAAGACATCAATATTATTGCTATTGTATTGTAGATCTTTATGTTTCTACCTAGTTGCTTGATTGATGATGATAAAATCTAAGCCATGTAGTCCTGATCAGTTTATCAGCACATTATTTGCATGCTGACTTCAGTCATTATCTCTAGATTGGTACTGTCTGGTTTCTCTTAGGGTGGGGGAATTGAAGATTCATAGTATATGGAAAGCAGACATAGTTAACACAGAAGTTTTATAGTTCTAGAGAACTGGAGTTCATGCATTTGGCTCCAGGTTTTCTTTTTCTATGCTGAAAATGATTGGGCATAAATTTAATTGAGTTTTCACATGCCATTCAATAATACTTTTTTCCCCTAGGGTTCCTCTGCAACCCAGTCTCATCTATTTTCACCAACTTCCACTCGCAAGTGCCAGAAGACCAGCTGAATGCTAACCAAGCATCTAGCCTGGCAGATAAACCCTCAAGGAGGCAAGAAAGAATTATCTGTATTAGAGTGGCATTTCAGAACTAATCCCACATTCCAAAAAGGGGCATATTTGGGTTTAGCAGTCTGCATTAAATAAGCAGGAGGTAAATTTGCAACAGAGGACTTATTCTGTCCTCCCTAGAGGAGTCTGTTATTTGAGATGCCTTGCCCAGTAATGTGATGTGGGTCTGTGGTTGAGTTGAAGTACTTCTAAGTCCAGTGGGAAACAGATAGCATCATCTTGTTTGATTTCTTTTTATTAGTTCTGCCTTTGAGTTTGTAATACAAAGAAGGATGAAATGAAGGTCTTCTAAAGCTGCAGGATTTGGGAATTTAGATATAGAGGAATACCTCTGTGTTGGCTTTTTAATTTTTTTTTTTTTATTTGAGGGAGGCAGGGAGGGGTTGAGACAGAGAAAGAGGAGAGTTGCATACCTGGTGAAGAAGCTGATTTAACTGAGATTCAGTACATTAATTATATCTGGGAAGAATTACGTAATTTTACCCTTTCAAACATGATTCTTTGAACTGTGACTCCCATGCTTTCCACTGAATTGTATGAAGAGCTACCTCATCTCATGGTCAATATTACCTGAACTGTAACACTTCTAAGATTACATGTTGCTCTCTGATATGTTTTCTATCTTTGTGACAAGATCTCAAATGGGTACAAATTTAAATTTGTTTAAATTCGAACTCAGTTTCCACTAGTCTTTTCTTGGTAAGAAAAAAAGGTTGTGCCATAGTGCAGCTAGTACTGGCTCAACTTATTCCTGGATTGTACTACAGCCAATAGCCTGGGAACCACAAACACTCAGTCCTACCGTAATCCATTTTATATTTGAGATCTTGCTAGCTTCTAATACCCTATTCATCTGTGTTATTACACAGTCCTTAGGTAACCTACCATAAAAAGCCTATATTATGTATAATGGAATCATAGCACCAATCTTCAAACAACAATGTAATTTCATCATCATACTAATATTTTGTATTAATACTTCATATTATACTTCGCTATGGAATTCTTTGCCTCACCACAAATTCATGGAAACAAGTTAATGAATGACTGAATTTTTTTGCTTAGTTTAGGAGTCAGGTTTTCACCAGGCAAGGTGGCACATGTAAAAGGAAAATCCTGGGTGGGTGTTAGTGCAGGGCAGAGCAGTGTTAATCCAAGATTTAACCCAGTACTCACCTGTTAATTTCAGATATATGGGAAGAATTTGGTTTCCTTTTAAACAGTCTTCCTTGTTTTCATATGCTCCTGCTACCTGCCACTGCAACAATTTACCGGAGAAAGAAATGTTAAAGCATTGTCAGATGGGCTACTCTTACATGTCTCTTGTCCCAGAGCAAGCTGGAGAGTCAGAGAATTATGTGGGAGTAAATTTAATCTCAGATATTTCCTGAGTAATTTTGCAGACACAAGAAGGGTGGCTGGTTCAGATTAAAGCCAGGATAAGAAGTTAAATTTAGGCTGCACTTTGATATGAAATCTTTGCAGTCAATAGCACTGTAAACAGTTTTTAGCTATTCTTTGCTCTCTGTTTATGCCCTTGCAGTTTTTTTCTTAGCTGTACCAGTATCAGCATGAGAGCATTGAACCTGGGAACTGATCTAGATTCTTTGACACAATATTTTTACAAGAAAGAGCTGGGAAATGGGAAGGTTAATAAAAGGATGGCAGAAAATTTAAACCACTTTTGCTGCTGAGTATTTCATATTGTCTACTCATGGCCATAGAAATAGCTTTGTTTGCCTGTAAACAGCTGATTGCCTATGTTCTTAATGTTCATGGAGTAACTTTCCAAAGGACAGTAAGAAAAATATCTCCTCCTTTTAATAAATTCTGATTGTGCAGAATGATAGTCCTCTCTTGCAAAAAGTGGGAGTTTGGTCTTTCACTGGCTGATCTAGGCTTGATGCCATAAATCATGTGGTCTGGGAAATAAATGGGTTGGACTCGTGTGGTTGCAGAATGTGATAAATAAAAGGCCCATTCTGGGAGCTAAATCCAATTCCAGCTTCCCAGTCTAGGCAAATGTAGTGAGATCCTTAGAAATAGTCTGTATGGAGAGAAGGTTGAATAGAAATAAACTAAATAAACCTTTCCGTATGGCTCATTGAGAACACCGGGATCTTCTGTTTGAATGTCTGAGTCCTCATCTGGTTTCGCTCAGTAGAATGTGGATTTATACAAGGTACTGCTTATTTCCGACCATTTTTTAGAAACTCTCATAGCACAAGTTCATAGGGAGCAGCAGTAATAGTTTTAAATCTGCCCTGATTAATAGGGACCACCCCATGTCTTGTGTGTTTGACATTTGGAAATATCTGTTATTTAGTCCTGATGAGACAGAACTCAGCAAGAACCTACAACTGTTAATAGTTACTTCTAAAAACTTGCTTCTTAATATGTCCAACTGAGAATCAAGCAAAGTTGGGCAGGCATTTTTTTTGTGTCTAGTAATATTTTAATCACTTAATAAAATGCAAAGTCAATATGATTGCATTAGTGATATGATTCAAATACATGGAAACTCAGATTTCTGGAAAACTGTCCTGACTGGAGGCTGCCTGCTGTTTCAGATGATTATCACTTCCCCTGTGAAAGGGCAGGGGGAAATGCTTCAAGCAGGTAACAGCTTCTTAATTTGCTTTCTTAGTCTCACATCACCCACATATGGAAGAAGCAAAATCAGGTTAACACCCAAATTTAAACATAGTAGACATGTATTCTCATGATGTCAGTAATAAAAGTATGTGTAAAGCAGCATGTATATTCTGGAAGGGAAGCTAACCACTGAAGCCAAGAAACATAGTCTGGCACAAATCTTTTTACAAGTCCAGAAAGACTCGATGATCTACAGATAGGTGTAGCTTTACAGCAGGAAGGAGAAGGAAAAGGGGGTTGGGCAGCTCTCTGCTGTGTTCGTAGTACCAGAGAGTTGGGAGTAGCTTAAATGGGTAGTAGTGCAATTCCACAAAACTATTGCTTTGTTTCATTCTGAGTTTGGAATGAACACAGTCCAACACTAAAAAGTTTCACTACACAGTGAGGATCTGGCACAAACTGTGAACACAAAAATAGAGAGGGAGATTCCTCAAATTATCAGGAGTTAAGATCATAGTTGGATAAATGTTAGCCTGTTGTCTTATTAATTGCTATGATTTTTATCTGAAATATTAAATTCTCCTTATGGGGAAATATTGGAATCATTTTATGGGAAGAATGCAGTTATAGTTTCTAAAAACCTGCTGGAGTAAGATAAAAGAATCGTCAGTCACTCCAGTAGTAAAATGCACAAATAAAATCAGTTTAAATAACTACATATTCAGAGCAGACATGTTCTGCATGTAGTTGCCTGTTTTCTATGCACAGTGCACAGTGTATAAGCAATCAGTAAAATCTTTCTGGTTTAATTTAAAGGACTCTAATTTTTTCCCTGTGGTTTATTTATTGATGGTATTTCACATTACTGGCATAAACACATCATACCAGGGAAAAAAAACAAGCCTATTTATGGACAAACGAGCACAGAAGCCCTGTTCAACAATAATTTTTACAGTAGGCCTGTGCAGTGCATTGGTTTTGCAGAGAGGGACAAGCTGGTCTTCTTAAAAGGATGATTTCTTTGATATTTTCAATCTCCCTGCTAAACAATATTTCTGTCTAATGAGAGGGGTGCAGCTATTCACAGGGATGTGTGTGTTGCCCAGAGTAAACAGAGCAAGGCTAAGGGAAACAGATCCAGACCATCAGCACAGGAGCTGCCCTCATAACTGCAGAATGGGACACCAAAAGGTCTGCCTGGTTTAGTGCCCTAGTTCTGGTAGCCCTGCAGTTCTCTGAAGGTTTCCTGTCCTGTATTTGGGCACTAGCCATGAAAATACTAACCAGCCNNNNCTTAACCAGCCACACTCTCAGCCCTTCCCAATATAGTTACTCCTGGGGCCAGAGCCATAAAGTCAAACTAGATGGTTGCTTAGGGCAGAAGATTGCCAGAGGAAGGAGAATTAGCCAACGCTTTTCTTCTATTTGTCTTTCCAGAGCCCCTGAAAACCAGACTTGTCACTGAAAAAAAGTGGTTTCAGGGAGTGGGGGGGTGTGGGAAAATTGCTGCTTTGTCCATTACCCTTATCAGGTCTGGACTGGCTGGCACTGATTCTATCCCATCATCCTAGGGATGGAAATTCTTAGTTTTTTTTCTTTTATTACTCCTTCCCCATACTGGGAAGATTTGAGTTGAATTCTTGCCTGCTCTTTAAAGCTATTAGTGGAATATTCTTTCTGTACACTTAGCTGCCAGGTAAAGCCAGCAGTTTAATAATTCTACTTTTACCTTTATGTTGCCAATCCACTGACATTTGTAACAATTAAGAAAGTTTCAGAATCTAAACAAAAATTAGAATAAGAATGAGCAGAGAAATTACTCTCTAATCTACCCAAAGCTGTATTATTACTGCTTAGTGTCTGAGCTCAGCAGTGGGGAAGGGGAAGCATGATAAATGACTGAGGAAGGACGTGCTTCAATAGAGCTTTGCTTTGGTCTTCAAATTAAGCCAAAATGAATTGGGCAGAAACATACTTTGAAACAACGTCCTCTTGCCCCCTCCTTTTCCCTTGAGTGCATTAATGATTACAAGATGTAGGATACATATCTGAGCAGCAACAAGAGCCTGCCTCCCAAAGTGGAGAGGAATATGGAAATGCACCCAGAGGAAACGGAAATTAGCCACCAGGCTCTTAACATTAAAAAGTA
>WEIT01032330.1:0-45240 GCA_013389985.1 Dryoscopus gambensis
ACAAGAAAAAATGCAGAAAACCCAGACGCTGAACCTGACAAAGATGAGACTAGTGCCGCCTGGAGGCAATGTCGGCGCAAAGTGAAAAGCCACGTGAACATCTAATTTGCGCCCCCTCCAGACAGTTTCAGTTTAAAATCCCCCTGGAACTCCTCTGACCTTCCCTCATGGTTTCCCTGCCCAAATAACCCTTTACCCTTCCCATACCCCATACCTACCTCCTTTTTTGAAAAGGGGGGATGGAAAAGGGAAATCGATAAAGGGAGAACAAACATTTCCAGTTTCAGGTATTTTCCTCGAGTGCTTTGATCTTTCAATAATCTTGCCATGATCCTTAACAACTTTGTTTNGGCTTTGTGGGTTTTTGTTTCTTGTTGTTCTGTCATCTGTTCGTTGTTTGAAATACTGCCACAACCCTGGACCCTCACTGTTAAAATCAAAATACCCTTTCCCCACTTGTAGGAAGTGGAAGAATGGTTCTCACCTTGGTTAGTTCCAAGTAAGTGGAGGAAGCCTTCTTTTAAAGTAAATTAGGGGCAGATATTGTGGTGGCTAAGTCCACATTACACCCTCCATGTTGCTATGAAGTGGTCTCTCCCCACACCACTGTGCTAGAAAGTTCTCCCTTTACCAAGACCCCACTGGCCCCTGATCCTCTCCCCTCCCTTCTCCCATTGGCCCCCGTTATGTCACTCAACCTTGCCCCTACCCCCAGCCCTCAGACTGTTGGCTTCTGATGCTCTGCCCGCCCCTGGGACCCTCCGGGATAAAACCATGCGAGGGCTTTTGTTCTGTGTTCTTTGCCTCTGTTCCCTTTGAGTGTGTTGGTTCCATTAAACACCTCGGAATTGCACGCAGAATGCAATTTTCTCTCGCCTTTTCATCTCCAGTTCACGCGTAGACCGTGTGTGTGTGTGTGTGAGTGGCTGCTCGCGACCACCTGTGAAGGTGAGATCGTGTGCACGCGTGGGTGCTGGCAGAGTGCTGCCTGAGCATTCCCACAAAGGACCCTGTGGAAAAAAAAACATGGTATCAATCCACCAATGGCCCCACCGCTATAAACTGTTGCTGGCAGATGGGGTAAAAAGAAAAAGAAAAGAGGTTAAGTATAAAGTGAGGAGAAAGGAGTGACCAGACACTAGCAGATATATCCAGGATCTCCAAGGGAGTGAAGCCTCTGACATTTATGCAGATGGAGTTGCACGTGGTCCTTCTTGCTCCAGAGCCACATTTCCTAAAGTCTTTGCCATGACCGAAGGTGGATGGAGTGTCCTTTTAAACATTTTTTAAAGGATCCTGTTGGAGCTACTTGTATTGGAAGGAGCCACCACTACCCTTGCCTGGACAATGAAGCACACAGATTAACCGTGCTGATCTGAAGGATGTTCTCCACTCTGGCTCTGAAGTGGTATTGTGCACAGTACTGGCAAACCTTCAGCCTCTCTTAAAGATCTGCAAAACAGATAAAGATGAAACACTTATTCTTGTGGAGATCCTCAGGGAAGAGCTGCAGAATGTAAAGGATCAATGGCCATGACAGAACATTATTTCTGCTCTCTGAAACACACTCCTTTGCCCTAGAAGTGGGTCACAGTGCATATGGGGCCAAGCTGTCCATTATCTAAAGCACAGGATTATCCAAAGGAATATAACATACACGTCATTTTTTGGATATGTTGGTACAATACTCTAGCAAAACTTGTGACAAAAGCTGGGTTTGTTATAAAATGACCTTCAAGAGGTCATCTAAGCTCTCCTTGGGCCTTTGTTTCCCATCTCCTCCAGAAAGGCACTGTGAAAAAGAGCACATGGCTGGTGAGTGGCACTGCTGGATGAACTGAGGCTGCTGCTCTACAGTGACCAAACATCTTCCCAGCCAGGTGGGCCCATTTCTCCTCCCTCAGGACCCAGCCGGTTTTGGGCCAAAGCACTAACAGGAAACAGCTCCATGTTTTCATCCAGTTGGAATGGTGAAATGGCTGAGGGGAGGATCCAGAGAGGACCAAAGCTGGCACCAAGATGGAGCTGAGCACCAGGGCAGGGAAGAGGTGGATGGTGGCAATTTTCTGGCAGCAGCCAAGGGAGGGGTCCAGCAAAACATCATCTTCATTCTTCTGCACACAACCTATTTACCAGTGTGTCCTGTCAGCTGTGAGGGGACATTTGTAAAAGCTTTAGCCAACTGAATGGGTCACTGAAAAATGTTGCCAGGGATTTATTTTTTCTCCTGGTTTTCCTAGTCCACTGAAAAATTATTCATGTATTGGTGGAGATAACAAGAAGTGCTCACTGAAATAAAAATTGCCAGCATTCAGCAGGGTGGCACCCCTGCTCAGTGCATGCTGTAAAATTCCAGCAGGCAAGGAAGGCCACTTGGCTCTTGTTCAGGAACTGGCAGGAAACAACACCCACTAAGCTGTGATTCAACACCAAGGGGGGAAAAAAAGAAATCCCTTCCTCTGTAACAGGGAGTATGGATGAACATGGCTAGGTTAATAAAGCTATGCTGCCCTGCCACATCTGGAAACCCAGGTTGGGGGGGAAAAAATCCAATTAGCTCCAACTGACCTTACTATAGTGGTCCTAAATCAGTCCCTAGAGAGCTGTTGCACCAGATAACTGCATCCCGCAGTGATTGACTACATGCTCTACAACATTTGCCACAGATGGCAGCCACCAGCCAGCAGAGAGGGGTGCCCATTAGCTGAGAGGCAGAACTCAGCTAAAAGTGCCTCCCCCAGCCTCAGAAAGGTGGTAATGGCATGCAGCAGAGCTGCTTCCAAGCAGATGCCTCTCCCATGCAAAAGAGGTTGCTGGTCTAAATTAAAAGGAGAACAAAAAAAAAAAAAAAAAAAAAAAAAAAAAAAAAAAANAAAAAAGAAAAAAAGAAAGAAAAAAGAAAAGAAAACAGACCCTACGAAATATTATTTTTGCCCCTTTTTTTTCTCCCTCACTGTAAACCACCCAGGCAAAATGAGAGCTTATAACCTTTCCTTATTTCAGGTGCTAAAGATTGCTGTGTGCCAAAAAAAAAAAAAAAAAAAAGGCACCGTGAGAGCCTGGCTGGATTCTCTCAGCTAGCAGGTGTTGGAAGCCTGCAGGGATCTGCAGGTTAATTAATACTGACTTACCAGGGTTGGGGAGCTTATTAGCCTCCACCCTAAAAATGAGGAAGACAGGAGGAGCCCTCTGGGGGGAAGGCAGGTAATGTTTGTGGGGAGGGAGGCTGAGGCAGAGCCAACACTGAGGAAGAAGCTTTAGGTGGGGCTTATGAATTAGTTTTTTATCCCTTTTCTCTCAATAAAAGCCAAATTGAGAATAAGTGTATTTTTACACTTTAAAACAAGCCTCTAATTTGTCGATGGTTAGCAGGAGCTCTGGTGTGCAGCTGCTGTGCAGAAGCCAAATGAAACTTCCCCATGCTGTACCCAAGAAGAGCTGGGCGAGCACTTTGTTGTTGCTCACCTTTGCTGTCTCTGGTCCTAAATGAGGAATTTTTAAGGCCTGTAAGGGAGTGGGGGATATATGTGACTTGCTGTCAGGGCCTGTGAGACCACATGCTTGACTTGTCACCGTTGCTGTGCTCGCCTGCCTGCCTGTCATAGGATATACATTGCTTTCCAATCAAATCCAAAATGTCTGGGAAGGTATCGCTGGCCAAAGGCCAAAGCCCTGCTGACTGTGGAGGAGAGAAGGAGGAATGGGAACGACACAGGAGGGGGATGGGCCCACTGTTTAGCTTAGCTGCAGCTCCCAGCATCTCTGCAGTTGTTTATAGTTCAAAGAACCAGCTGATGGCACCCACTTGAACCTTCTTGCTCAACGGTGTCTCTATCTCCTCTTTCCCCCTCCTCCTCCTTGCCTTTGAGGTGTTGACACCCTGACAAACTCAGCCCTGGCCTCCCCAGGGAGCAGGGCGAGGTTTTCTAGGCAGGGCTGAGCTGTGCATCCCACCTTCCCTGCTCCTCCCGGCGCTTGCCCACAGCATCCTCTCACATGGCCCCAGGCAGCTGGGGCAGCTCCGGGTGGGAAGGAGGTGGGAGATGTCCCACCACGGTCACAGGGGATATGTCTGATGCCCAGACAGGTATCAGTGAGGAAGAGGGACATGGAGCACCCTGGAATGAGAGTGAACGAGAATGGGCAGAAGACACAGAGGTTTGGTGTAGAGGGAAGTGAGAAATGGGGATTAATCAATTACTTCAGGGCACCTCTGAGAAAGAGGTTAGAAGGGTGACAGGCATAAAGCTGATGCCTGTGGTAATCACCCTTGTCATCTGCTGGGTGTGTGAGAGCCCTTCTCTCCTCCAGGATGTTGGATTCAGACCTCTCATCCGTGGTGGGTTCTCAAAGCTAACCCGTGTCAAAATAAGCCCCTGATGATAGTAACAATTGCCTTTGAAAAAGTTTAAAAGAGAAGAGTAACGCACATTTTTATTTGGGGCGGTGGCGTGACTGGTATTCCAGGGAGTACTACTAGGCTCCAGGCTATCACTAGTCCCAATTCTCAAGAGAAAACTCGGTGTTTCATTTCACGTGAGAAATGAGAATGAACTCGTTCCCATTTCAGAGGGTTTGCTGGGATGCCCCTTTCCCTCCTCCAGCATCTGCAACCAAGATCTAAAAATCACAGAAACGATGAGGGTGGTACGCACCGCCCAAGGATAATTCCCAAATTCCTGGCCCCCACACAGGCACATCCCACTGAAAGCTGTTGCCTGCAGAGGTTCAACCTCGAGCCACCTAGTGGCACTTCATAGAAATCGGTATTACAGGCAGCTTCAGGATCTAAAGTCCCCCCGAAAGGCAGGAGATTAAGGGGATTTCGCGGCAGCTTCGAGGTCCGACCGTGCTTTGCCGCTGTTGCACTGAAAGCCCTTTTTGCTGCTGGCTGTGCCATCCTGTGCCGCGCTGATCCTTTGGGACATGGACCAAATGCTGACTATCTCAGCAGGAGGTAGCAGGGGGTGCAAAGCCGTGCAGCCCGCTCTCCTAAGACCCGGCTTGCCTTGGTTTCCTTTGCTCCGAGCTGAAAGCACTTGTGTTGCAAATGCCTTGGATGAACAGAAAGCCCTCTCTCCTGCACAGAGGATGTACGGGGGAATGTGTAGGGACCCTCATGGGGCTCTGAGCAAAGGACTAGGGTGGGGGGAAAGGTTTATTGTCCAGAGGTAGGGAAGGGGGAGTATATCGGGTGCCATATCCCTGCAGGCACTGCTGGGGGAGGGGGGGGAGGAGGGAGGGAGTAGAAGTCAGTGAAAAGGAAGTACAGGCACCACCAGTGTATTTCCTGGAGTGATAAAGTGCTGTGGAAAGGACATCTGAGTCTGGAAGTAGCCAGCTTGTGTTAGTAAGTTCTGAAACATGTGAAGCAAAATTAAATTCATCAATCTGACCACTATTCATTTCATTATGTCAAAGAAGAGCTTGACTAGTTCTTTTCTTCTTCTGCTTTCTTGAGAGGGAAACCCAAATCTGCAAAAATCATAATTCATTCCCCCTAAAATCAGCAGGCCCCCCAAAAGGCAGGTCTTTAATTTTATTTTGTGTTTTAAAGTTCCATAGCTAGGAAGCTTTAAACACTGCAAATACTTGTTTTGCATGAGGAGATGCTATGAATCTCACAAAGTTATTTCTTGACAGAGCTAGGGCTTAATGAGGACAACAAATGTCAAAGGTTAACAGTAAAACCATGGATATTCACAGTATTAATACAGGGAACTGTTTTTTGAATTAGTTTCAGTCTTCTCAAAGTCTTCTCTTCTTTTTTCTTTTCTTTCATTTGTATGTTTCATTGTTGTTGTCTCTGCAGAACATAACCCAAAATATTAAAAAGCCATCTGAGAGTCTGGTTTAAAGGGCAAAATACATAATATGTAGAGGCAAGGGTATGGCAAGAACGCAGTGATTGGACATATCAATCATTTCTATGGCAACAGAGGAGGATATAACAATACCGTAGAACTGAGCAGAGGAGACTGGGCAAAAAGAGATCATTATTTTACACTACCAATATTTTCATTTACTTGTAGAGATAGAATCACAAAATGCAGAAAACCATATGTGAAATATGCCAAATTATTTTTTATAATTCCACATCAACGGTTTACAGAAGCAAAAAACATATGGTATACAATGAGTGTGTCCCTGTTCTTCCAGGGAGTGTTTGTAAATCCATATGACTGTAAACAAAGGATGTGTTTTGTGAGAGTGTATGCAATACTCTGGGAGTGTGTGATTGCATGTACAGACACAGTGACTGAACTTTAAACATCCACAAAGCTTTTGCCTTTCTATACCTCTCAGATGAAAATCATAATGTTTAACACAAAGAGTGATCATTTTCATATTTTTCTTATAAATGTATTTATTTCTTTTCCTTTTAGTCACCATGGGTATGATTTAGCTTGCCTAAATTGTAGTGCCTGGGTGTGATATACAGCTTAAACTCCAATGATAGACAAGGAAGACTGAGCCCATACAGTTGGTGGAGCCTAGCAAGTAGCTTTCTTCCTGAGGTTGATCCCAACATTCGGTCAGCCAAATTGCTCTCCAGATTCCACTAACTATACGGTCCACATCCTTACTGCCTGTACCAAGAGCTTAGACATCTTGGCTTTCACACAGTCAGGCTTTAGACACCTAAGGTGCAGTCCAGCTGCCTGCCCATTGATGTCTAACACCTTTTCAGACCCCTCTGGGTTGTTGTGAAATCCCTATGGAGCTGGTGCCAGACCTGTGGGAGACTACTGGAGCATCAGCTCACAACTAAGCAAGATAACCAGCACCAAATGGCATTAGAGCTGAGGTGACTGGATCAAGCCCTTCAGAGGGTAGCCGCAGGCAAGGAGTTGGGTGTGAAGTCAACGTGGGGAGTCTAGGGAGAGAGTCTGAATCAGCAGGGGATGGGGCAGAGGGCACAGGTACAACTACAACATAGCTGGGGAAAGGGCTGGGCACCAGGGCCTGAGATCACACTCAGCCCCTGTCACAAGGGGTACAGAGTACATGTCTGGGGGTCCTGTAGGTCAGGGCAATTACCCCAACAGCCTAAAATCAGGGTGACCTGAATCCACACTTTTGGTGTTTATAATGAAGATATTTGCATTTGAGCCTGTCACCCATGCTTTTTTTCAGTAGCTGGAAAGAAATAGGAAGTTGTATAATATATCCTGAAGATACGCTATCGAAAGAGGGAAATTACTCCCTGGAAGTACCTATATCTCTCCTCTGACCACAGAGGGAATCTCAGGCTAGAGATTTTACATCAGGGTTTGCTGTAAAATGGGTCAGAGTAGCCTAGCTACATGTACCTCTACGATCCAGAATGAGCACAGACACGAGTGCTTATGTCATCAGAGATGCGTTAAAATGTACACGGATGTAGACCCACAACGTGGAGCCTTCCTATCCATTCACAGGCATTATCTCTATCATGATATTGGAGGTAATATCAACATGAGTTTCTTAGATTAAACACTGATGATGTCACAAAAATATTTGTTGGCCGAGCCCTTAAAGGTTATTCCATTTCCTGTTCAGAGGACAGAGAAGGTATCTACTGCTCCTCACTGTTGTTCCACATAGGTCTATCCTTATTGTTAATTCTCTTTAGCTGCATGGCAAGAACATGTTGAAATGTTATTAATTTTAAAGCAGGGTCAGGCAGGGAGCAAATACCAATTGGCACACAAAACAGAGATGTGTATTGGGGGTGATAAGCAGTAGACTGACAGCTTTGTTCTTCAGCTCTTCCTCTGCGGGATAGCACAGACCTCCCTCCTTTGCCCAGACAGCTTTCACACCTGACCTTGTGAGAAGGCAATACAGCCCCATATTCCTTTTCTCAAATAGGCGGTAATTAGTCTTGCACACAGAAGTGGAAACAAAAACATCAGCTCCTGGAAGGTTATCGCTTCTCTTGGAGAAAGGCAGACACAACTGTTTTGAATTAAGGTACAAAACAGCCTCCCACACAAGGCCAGAGATGGTGCTGGAAGTCTCCTGCACACCGACGTATAAACACATACAACACGGTGTAGATCATAGAATAATTCAGTTTGGAAAGGACCTGTCTGAGTGCCTTCCATCCATCTGGGCCGCCCCTCCACTGGAATGGGGCTCTCTCAGAACACATTGCTCAGGGCCTTGGATAGCTGTGTTATCAGCATCTCCAAGGACAGGGGTTCCCAAAGAAGAACCAACCCCTCCCCGAGGTTTGGTCTTCCTTTTATCTGACTGGGATTGCCTTTGTTGCAACCACTGCCACCTGCCTCTTGATTTGACCTTGACCTTCACTGTAGCTTCTCATAGTATCCTTAGAGCCAAACTGCTGAAACAAATGAACAGAGTGCATGGTGGCTGGAAAGCTGGCTGCATTGCTGAGCCTAAACGCTTGTGCTCAGAGGTACAAAGTTCCCCTGGCAGCTGCCTGCTATTGGCCTCCCTCAGAGGTCAGTGCTGAGGCCAGTGCTGTTTAACATCTTTTGTAATGAGCATTGCTTTCTCCTTGTTCACAGAGCCAGTCATTGCAGCACAAAAGGCAGGCAGGGTGGGCAGACAGGATTTGTCCTTGCTAAGGCCATGCTGGCTGTTCCCACTTACCTGTCGGTTCTTCATGTGTCCAGTCACAGCTTCCAGAAGATATGTTCATAATCTTTCCAGGTTAGGTCAACCAGCCTGCAGTTCCTTGGATCCTTTCTCACTCTTCAGATGTAACATTTGCATCTTTCCAGTCTTTGAAGGCCTTCCCCAATGACCACAGCCTTCCAAAGATGGCAGAAAGCCATAGCTGTCTCTCTTAGCACCCTTGGATTCATACCGAGTCCCATGGACTTCTGTCCTGCCTGTCTGCAGGCCACGTACACTTTACAATATCAAAGCACATCCACCTACGGTTCCATGTTCCGTAGCCAGTGCCAGGAAGTGCAACCTTTCAGCTGTGTTTTTCTAGAGAACTAATCATGTGTTTGTAGTTTTGGCTGGGAGATTAAACAGGAAACCTTTCTGGTCTCCATACCACTGCTTTGCAACTGAAAGTGGCACTGTCTGCAGAGAGATACAAGTCAAGCTTTTCTTTCCTAAAAAGACTTGCAACCACCATCCACCCCACCCTTAGAAATTCTGCAGTCCTTAAAGGAAGCTTTAAATCCTCCCTCATAAATGTCTCCAAAACCAACACAACACTCCCTGGAGAATCAGGAACTGGAAAGCAGGTCTGAAAGGTTTGCTGTTTTTTCCTTCTTTCACACATTCTGCCACTCTAAATAATGTACTTGTATCAAATCCTGCTTCTTGCTCAGCAGCAAAGGATGTCTGGTGGCCAAACTGGCTGCAGGCTTCCACATCCGAGGGCGCTGAATGGATCCCTTCACAGCTGATGTGCAGAAGTGGCTCTCCTACTTTTCTTCATAAGGCAGACATCCAAAACAGGTCAGATGTTTCTCACAGGTACTGTTAGCTGAGATTGATGCTGCCTGGAATGCATACTAAAAAGTGGCATAGGTCTCTAAAAGTGTGTTTCTGGCCCCTATACTGGCCCTACAACTAAATTCTGAGTCACCAGAAGAGTCCTGGTAGAATGACTATATCTTTGGACATAATTAAACAAATCTGGAGGGAAGCAAATTCTAATTCTTCCCTGAAAGCACCAAGCCGTCAATACCAAAACCAAAACCAAGATGTTAGCCTGACTACCTCAGATGATTTTGAAGACAACAATGACTTCTTAGAAGCTGCAGTTTGCAGAAAGGTTTTGTGTAAAAATACGTTTTTTGTGCTAGCTATGTCCTTATGCCAACTGTCAGAACATTTCACTGTACACTAGAAGTTCTCTCTTTCAGTGGCTTGCATATGGTGATTCAGTTGGAAAATGAGTGTAAAACTGTGTGTGCCTATATCTCCCTAGGCCAAGCACAGGAGAGAAGACAGTAAGGAATCCAACCCCTTGCTCTCAACAAACATGTTCAGAAGTTGAATGCAGGGATTAGCCTAGATACTCCCTACAACACTGCATCAACGTCATGTTTGCATAGTTACTCCCAGTCCCAAAACAAACAGTAAGGAAATAGTGAATCAGACCACAGAGGTTTCCAGAAACTGACAGACAGACTGACTGAGGTGCTTGTGCAATGAATAAAAGACTGTCACTTCTCCCCAGCCAAACTTACTCTGGAGTAATTTACTCAGTGTTGCATGAAGCACCTGTAGTTTCAACATGAGGATTTTTAATCATTCTGCTGTAGGCTTGAAGTTGAAAAAATATTCTCTCATCTGAATACACAGTACATTCAAGAAGGGTTTTTGCTTCAGAACAGATAATTCCTAAAACCTGTGCTTTCTCAGCTGAGCCATGTCTGCATTCCTAATTCATTGTAGGTCAAACTCTGTTATCCTGATTTGGGTTGTCTGTTAGAAATAAAGAGGATTTCCTCAGAGAAGATATTGATAAAAGATGAAGGTCTAGAACCAGCTACACTAGACAGGAAAGTGTTTCCATTACATTAACAAGTATTTTGAGATGAATTAAAATTCCTTTAAATCATAATATGCAAAAAGATTGAAAGATATGTGAAAATATTAAAGCCAGAAACATAAATATTTTTCATTTCATGAAATTGCTTAAGATATCCTTGGTTTTTCTTCATGGCTTTTAATCTGCTATTGTCAGAGGGCTATAATCTGTGCAGCTCCAACTTTTTATTTACATATTTATTCTCTAGTAGATCAAACACAGCAGATTCAGCAGCTCCCATTTTTCCACCGAAGTTACGTTTAGAGAAGGTAAAAGCAACTGTAATCTATACCTTTCAGGTATGAAACACTTCCTCTAAAATTAAAGAGAAAACAGAAAACAAACAGAAAGAACCCCCTTTATCTCTATGCCGAGATAAATCTATCTGTGAAGGTAACATGCGTAATGAGAGAGGAAAAGGTGCCAGTAGACAGGTGTGACCTGGCTTTCATTAGCCATATCTTTATCTAACTGGGTGGAGACACAAAAGAAACAAAATCTTTCCATTTAGCTGTGTCATTATGGGGTGAGGCACCCTGGCTTTAGTGCACTGAAACTCTGACAGTGGGTACAGTCACGCTCTCCCACTCCAGTTGCTACATCTCTTTCCCAGCCTCTCACTGGGTTTTGTCCCCACTTTCCCCAGCTTGTCTCATCACTGGAAAGTGGTTATGTGTCCAAAAAGGCATTTCCCTCTATATCCTACCAGTACACCAGCCCCTTAGTGGTACTGCAATTTATGACTCCCATTTTTCCCCTGTCCCATTTGGTCCTCTGCAGATCTGGGCAGTTCAATTCAACAGGCAAAATGCAGCTCTCGGATATGTACTTGCTACACCCACTGGCTGAAAAAGAATTTGCATCTGCAGTACTAAATGATGATTTGCTTAAAGGAATTTAACAAGAGAGCTGGTCATGTAATGTATGTATCTCTGGCTGTGACAGAAAATATGCCCATTAATAATTTCAGAAAGAGAAAATTAGCTTATAGCTCTTTCCAAAGAGCAAAGAAAGCATTTACGTGCGTTGCAAGTAGAACCACATAATTTCATTAACTGCAACTTCTGAGGTGGCATAATGGCTTTTCTATTGGTGATGAGAAGCTATTCTGCAAATCCTTCATGAATTTAGGGTATATTACCTGCAGAAGTGCAAAAAAAGAAAGACAATGGTGTGCAAGTCACCAGTTGTCAGGAGGAAAGCTTTAGTCCGGCAGCCATAAAGCATGTTGCTTGGTGCTCAACATGAGCTAAGAGTCAAATCCAATAGCTTGCAGACGTCAAATATTTTGCAAACATCAAATAAAATATCTCACAAAGAAAACATAGTTTGAATATTGTTCCAAAATATTTAGGCAATACTTTGAAATGTTTCTATTCAAAGACAACTGGGAGTGTTCAGTGTTTCACTAGCTCAAATGGGTCAGCTCCAGCATAAGTATTATTTTTATTTGTTTCTACCAAGAGAGTACAAAAATTCTAACACTTAATATGTTTAGCAAAGCTAATGCTGTAGCTGGAAGCAGCACAAAGGACATAAGGCTTCACTGTGCTATCCAGGGATTAAAATTGGCAGGAGTATTTCACTAGCCTGGTTTTCTAACAGACTCAGAGAGCAGAAACACGAGAGGCACTTATTGCATGGAGGTTCTCCCTCTCTGAATGAAGGCTTGCTCCCTGTGGAGTGCTTTGTGGTGTCAGGGTGAGACCTCACATAGAGGGACGTCCATCCCCTACTTGGGTGACTGCTGGAGTGCTGGGGAGGATCTTCAGCCTGGTGCAGACCCACCTACTAAAATACAGCCTGGCTTGTGGGTCAGTACCAACAGCTCAGGACAGCTTTCTGCACTGGTGTTGGTCCATAGCTGGGTTTACCCACACCTGTGACGGTTTCTTGACACCTCTTCCTATAGTTCCCTTGGTGCACCCAGCCTGTTGCAAATGCAGTTTTATGAATCACTTCCTGAAGCTTTCAGATTTCACAGAACAGTCACAGTAACAGAAAACAGGAACCATATAACTCCCATTGGTTTACCCTCATCAGCCCAACAGAGCTGAGACCCATCCCAAATCCTCCTGCATTTCACAGTCCTCAAAGAGACCAGAGCAAGATGGGCAAGGTGGGGGGAGCACTCAGGACACAGCTTGTTGCCTGTGTTTGTGTCTAAGCTGCCTACTGCATTAACAGCTCCTGTACTGACTTTAATGGCACTTTTATATGACTCTGTAGGAGATGTGGGCTAACTCTAAATCCCAGATTACAGCTCTGCAGGGCAGCCTCTCAGAATCTCCCCACACAGCCGATAGTAAGGATCCTTACCAGTAATGGTATCTGGGCAGCTTCAGCCTAAAGCTAACCCTCTGCTGGCACTCAGGAAGGATTTTCAGTAACTTGGAACACAGGTTGATTTTTCTATGTATAAATACTGGATGCAGCAATGTGATTAATGACATTATCTCCTGTCATGAAACAGGGAAGTTTCATCCAGAGGCAGTGCTGGGAGGCAAGGGGAGATGAAGCTTAGGCAGGGATAAAGCTGATTATGGCTCCTTCTCCCCTGAGCTTGCAGGTCTGACCATGCACGACTCAGGTCTCAGCTCCTTTTTTAGGCTTTGCAAGTCATGTTAGTCCAGCCCAGTGTTAGTGGTCAGAGGTGGCGGTACAGGAGATATTACAGAGAGGCACTACAGAGAGAAACCCTCAGGAAAACTCAGTCCCAAGTGACTTGTTTCAGAAACTTTTGATGATATTTTTCTAACATAGATCAGGCTGCCCACATCTGATCTCACAGAAGAGAAAGAGCATCTCACAGAAGGGAAAGAGCATATCACAGCAATTGCCTTGAGACAGATTCCCAGACTAGCAATGTGACATGCCCTCTGGTGAGAAATGGTGGAATAAAATAGAAAAATCTCAAGATCTTGTAGCCCTCCTGGATTCACTAGGCCACTGTTAGAAGCAGTGATATTTTTCCCATTTGGTGGAAGATTTAAGACCAGCCTCTATCTAAGTCCTTCAGCTGAGCTTGCGTGGTAGGAGGCTATTTCATATGTTTATGGGGCTCCCTCCCTGGGACTCTGCATCCTCCTCGTTCACTGGTCTTTCCAACAGGATCTGCTGAGCCACTGGCTTCTCTGCTGCCTATGTACAAAGAGCTTCCCACCAACCAGGTTCTCCACTTTCTGTGTAGAAAGAACTTTCTACCAGTCATCATGTTTCCTTTGCAACAGTCAAGTCCTCCTCTGTTACAAACAACACCTTTATGTGTCTGCCATACCAGGGCAATGGCTCCCAGCCCCAAAAATGGCCTGGCCTAAAGCTTCTTCCTTGGCCATGCTGCTTACCTGGTGGTGTGGGGGAAGCTGGAATATGACACGGTAAAACTTGTTTGCCAGAGTTGCCAAAGGTGAGTCTGTTTTGCTTCCTTGTTTGCAGCACCTTGACAAGGTCAGGTGGAAGCATCTGGCAATGAGTGACTCACTGAAGGCTGCCTTGTGAGTCATCACCGCAGGCTGGCAGGGCTCAGGAATGCTGATGGCTGGGTCTCCTGCTTTCCCTGTGGTTGCCCTAGCAAAGCTCTAATGGGTGAGTACAGAATGGAAATATCTCCCATAATGAGGATTTCCCACTGCAAATCTTGGCAAAGCTGAATTGCTGCAGATTTATGAGCTTCCATTCAGATCTTCTCTAATTCCTCTTTTGAAACCCCATTACTTCCATCTGTGTTGCCTTTTGCATCAATCAGCCATTTTTACTTGATGGGCTGTTTTTGTGTTTGTTTTGTTTCTTGAAAACTCTGATAGGATTTCACCAGCTGAATTTTGTAGACTCCTTCATTATTCACATCTTGTGTGCAAACAAATGCAGCCTGCACAAGGAAAAAATACAAATCAGCATAATTTTGTTTTTCTAAGAAAGCAGAGAAGTTTTGAGTTTTACCCAAATCAAAGCCATTTCATTGCTAAAAGAAGTATTAACTGACAAAGATGGCAGTACTACAGCAAAAGGATTCAGAAACATCGCCCAGAAATTTTCTTCCAGCCCCAGAACTGATTATTTTATAGGATTCCTTTCAATGGCATTGAGTGGCGGTGGGTCAAATTCAGTCTGCTGTCGAAGAGTGGCCAAATTTAAACCTTAATATTTCCCCCATAATTAAGGGGGAAGAGTATCTTTGCTTGCAAGCTAGTGGGGCTTGTTGACAGAGCTTTAAACAAGACTTGATGGGGGAAGGAGGATAATGCCAGGCCTGCCCGTGACAAGTTGTGAGATGACACACCAAGGTTAGAGGGACGGAGTGCTAGCAAGGGCCCTCAGCCTGTTGCTCTGAGAGCCATGGGTCATGGCAGTCCCTGGTATCAACACAGGCTGGGGATAGAAGAGCTTGAGAACAACCTGGCAGAGAAGGAGTGTGGGGGTTTGTGGATGAAAAGCTGGACATGACTTGGCAATGTGCACTCACAGCCCAGAAAGCCAACTGTGTCCTGGGCTGCATCTAAAGCAGCAGGGCAAGGGAGGGGATTCTGCCCCTCTGCTCCGCTCTGGTGAGACCCCACGTGGAACACTGCATCTGGCTCTGGAGCCCTCAGCACAGGGAGGACATGGACTTGTTGGAGTGGGTCCAAAGGAGGGTCACCAAGATGATCAGAGGGCTGCAGCACTTCTGTGAAGAAGTTATGAGAGAGTCGGGGTTGTGCTGCCTGGAGCAGAGAAAGCTTCAGTGAGACCTGGTTACAGCCTTTCAGTACTTAAAGGGGGCCCTCAAGAAAGATGGGGACAAACCTCTTAGGCTTGTTGCATAGGACAAGAGGTCATGATCTTAAACTGAAATAGGGTATATTTAGACTAGATTTAAGGAAGAAAATTTTTACAGTGAGGGTGCTGAAACATTGGAACAAGTTGTTCAGAGAGGAAGCAGATGCCCTATCATCAGAAATATTCAAGGTCAGGTTGGATGGGGCTTTGGGCAAGCTGATCTAGTTAAAGATGTCCTGTCTCATTGCAGGGGGTTAGAATAGAACACGTTTAAAGGTCTCTTCCAACTTAAACTATTCTGTGATTCTACAATTCTGTTAGGACTCCTGAAGGCCTCCATGCTCCCTCCAGAGGTGATCAATGACAGTTTGCAGAGGGACAGTGGGTAACAATTTTGTCTTTACAGATCATGTGGTACGGGCAAGATGGATGAATAAGTATGTAGGCAGACATCCTCACAAATGAGCACCATCCAGGACCATTCTCATTCTGTAGGGCTAGAGGAGATGGAGTTTAGCCCATGCTTGTTGTATTCAACCATCTTAACTTCTTAAGCAGGGTATCTACTGGGAAGAGAGCCTTGATCGCGCTAGCTGCTAAATCCCTTGGAATAGCATTAGTCACCATGGGCCAGGTGCCTTTCAACAAATGAGGTGGATCACCAGAGGCCAGCAGCTGGAGCATTCCCTGTCACTAATTAATTAATACAGGAGGAGGGGGAATTCCACAAAATACTAGTCTGAGCTGTGCACTGGGCTAGGTTGTTATACAGTACACAGGGCTTGCTCTCATCCCTTCCTTAGGGATGAGGTTAGTGCCTTCTCCTCTGCACCAGCTCAATTGCTTGCACCATTTGAGGACTAACTTGGATCATGTCACTGACCAGCACTGATCACAATAAGCACATGATAGCACAGCCAAGAGGGCAGTGACCTAAAGTGTGATGGAGCCGGTGAGGGCTGAAGCAGAGGAGTAAATTTCACAGGGTCAATCAAATACTGTACTTTTCTTTAAAAAAATCTTTTTTGAGTTACTGCCTATTTTCAGAACATGAAGGATTTGGTTCATTCATCCAGCAAGTTACACATTTGTTTATTTATGAGAGATGCTGACATCTAGAATAAAATAAAAACTATTATGTGGTCACTTTTGAATTACTGTTATCTGGTAATATGACTTTCCTGAAGGGTTTTTTGTCATCAAACTTTACATTGTACAAATATTCTTGGTCATTTCAGATTATATGGAAGTTTTTACTTTTGATTGTGTCAACTTTAAACCCCCTTGACAAAGAAGATACTTCTTTTTTTTTCTTTTTCAATTCACAGCAGAAAAGTCTGATCACAAAAGCCCCACTCCAGAGTCTTTTAGCCAGATTTGACCATGAATTGTAGAAGAGAATTTCTTTCAAAGCAGAGCAAAAAATGAAATAGAGTTTTTGTCATGTGTTCTAACAGAAAATGTTTTTTATGATAACTGTCTCAGAAAACATCATTTAAAGGTCATGGGAGTCACTCAGCATCAGATGGTGACCTGTTTCCCATTATACAAGCTTTTGTCAGCTCTTGTCTAGACAAAAGCAAAGTCACACATATGAGTGAGAAGTCATGAGCCCTAAGGAAATTCCAACAAGTGCAGAAGGCTGCAACTTTTCCTCTTACCTGCACAGATTAGGACTGATACCCTCTTAGTGTTTTCCTACAATGCTGACTCCAGCCCAAGTCTGTTGTCTCCAAACAGTACTCAGCAGTCGGGGTCCCAAACTCATCTAAAGTTCCTGTGTGAAGACTATGATGTTCAGCTTTGCTCCTCACTTGGAAGAGAACTTCCCATAGTGGCATACCCCATCTTAAGGGGAATGAGCTCCCCTATAAACCGTGAACATTACAAGCTGGCTTCCTTTGTGCCAAGTGCAAGACCTCCACTTCAAGCCTCACTTTTTGTGCTGCATACAAATAGCAGCACATGCGTTTAAAACAAAACTTGGGCCAAATCAAAGTAGTGCACTGCCGGTGTGACTTGCACCTTGGGTAAGGGATGGGAGAGAAAGCGTGTCACTCATGGTATGGTTGTCACGATGTTCAGTGCATGGCTGTCAATAAAACAGACTACCTGTAATACTAAGGTGTGGTAACAAAGCCTTTTTCACACGTGTTCCTGCATATGTCAATGCAGCTGTTACCAAAAGGCACGAGCAAAGGTAACCGCTTACACTCTGAAAATTGTTTAGGACAGGAAGGAGAAACTATTCAGGGATGTTAAAACAGTTTTAGATTGTTATCTAAAAAGGAAGTGTTCTTTTCTCTTTTTAAAACCCTGGGTATCTGGCCCTGTCCTATGGAGACTCCCAAAATACATCCTCATATTATCCCTACTATTAAAGGGGAATGAGCAGTTCTGATAATTTATCATAGAGTCACCAGGGCCTTGTGTTTGTTGAATTAATTTTCCCTACTCAAAGCTGTAGTATTATGTTCTATGGGTGGATGGGCTTTCAGTATTGTAGCAAAGGAACACAGGTCAGCAAATTTTTTATTTAAAAAAAAAATAAACAAAAACAAAAAAAACCTTCCTGCTCCTTGATTTTGTGTTTGTACTGTGTATTTTTCCTCCAGGTCTCAAAGGCAAGTATTGACTGAAGCCACGGATATAGCAAAAGATACTGTTCCTAGGATGGGGATTCCTCTGCACCAGTTACTTTCATCAGCCAGTTTGACATAGAGATATACATCTATGCATACATACGTAAGGGACAAGCAGAGCAAAAAAGCCATAAATCTTTACATTTCAAGAACTCCAAAGGCTTGAGCAAGCAAAATGACAGTCAAGAGACATGCCTTTCAAATAATCTTTGAGCTAGGACCACCATGCAGAAAGATGCATTTCTTAGTAACAGAGATAAACAGCGATATAAAAGGCAGATAGGAATGTGCAGAAGAGCAACAGAAATCGTTTTTCCAGAGGTAGTTCTGTCCTCAAATTTTTATGCCTTCAGCTGTACAACCTGTCTTCCACAACATGTAATATTTCATGACCAAGAGGGGATAAATTTTATTCAGATCCCTTCTACATTGAAAAGGAAGTAAACATTATGCCATCATCAAGCAGCTTAATAAAGCTTGGGTTCTGTTGATGAAGAAGGACTGGCAGGAGATGTCATTGCATGTCAGGCTCAAGTTTGCCAGTCTCACAGCATGGCACAGGGTCAATCTCCTCCAGCACAGCAGGGGTTACCAGGCTTCCTCACTACTTAGCACAAAACCAGCCCAAGACTAAAGAAACCAGTTGAGGAATAAATGCTCTAGCAGTAAGATACTGAAGGTCAAATTCTGAGCCTAGTCTATAGCTCTATTGTATTTGGATATCAAAGCAGATAGCTGAAGTATGCATGAGTGTGCATTCATTCGCTAATAAAGGGTTACTGTAGTACATTTTCTCCTGATCCTTTTTTCTCCTCAGCTCAGTACTTTCACCCATGGTGAGGTCCCCAGAAAGGTTACTGCTGTAGAATGATAAAGTTACACTTAGATAATGATGACAAGGGTTTTCAAAGAACTCAGTTTCTATATGGGCTCATACATGAAACAATCCAAATTTTGCTGAGAAATTTTTCACTCAGAAACGCTAGCTAAACCAGCCTCTAAGAGTTGCTGTATACTAACAAAAGGAGAACTGAAAGGGCCTGATTAAAAACCCGTGGTAACCACCAGTTGTTTCAGAATATCAGAAGTTAGTGGAAGCACAGTGACTAAAAGCCACATTGCAATTGGCTTTGCAGGGCGACTCACAAGTACCACTGATGAGGCAAACATTGAAACTGGCTGCAGCCTGGGCATTTTATCCTCTGTGTTTCAGAGGCACATGAACCATTGCTTTTGGGGACATGCACAAGTAGGTTGTTCTCCTCCAAGCTACAAAGCTTGTGGTTTAAACCACACTAAGCTGAAAATGTACAAACCTCACAAGGCTGCAAAACGCTTTTCACTGTCACATGTAGAATTAGCAACAGTATTTATGAGGGATGAACAGAAAAAATCTGATGTTGTGTGTGCTGATTATTTCTGTCCTTGAACAGAACTTCCCAGGTCCTTATGCTTCAGGCATTTCTGCTAGAGCTGGGAGCAAGTCTTTTATATCTGTGTCAAGCTGCAGAAGCTACTTTAAGAGCTCAAGCAGACTTTCCTGGTTTTAACCAAACCTGGATATTGTGCCTAATAGACAACACCACCTCTCTATTTATCCAGGTATTTTTAATTTATTAGAAGCAGTCACTACATTATTAGGTGCTTTATAATTTAAACGGGCAAAAGAACAGGATTAACTGGCAGAACATGAGCAGCTACCTACCCAACAAAAACAAACACAGCAAAATACCATATTTAATAATATTACTAATAATGAAAAATTACTTTAGGTTTAACATGCACATCTTACTTCCCAACCTTTTATCAAAGGGTTAAGGGTTTTAAGCATGCATTAATAGTTAACAAATTTGGTTTCAGGAAACTGAAAAAGCTTTGTCATACACATGCTCAAATTGTCTTAATTTATTTCAACCTAGCAGACAGTGAATACTAACTCCTTTGTCATTAATGTATTCATCCATCCCTTATTTGAGGTTCTTTCTAAATCCTTTGACTCCTCCCTGAAGGTAATAATCCACTCTTTAATTTAAGAGTCATGTCTTATTGCATTCATTTTTGCATGAGCAAGAAGAAAACCGAATCAATCAAACCTTCACAGAGTAACATTAAGCACTGCAACTCGATTAAATCTCGTTTTCGAAGTAGAATTTGGCCCAAAGAAAGTTAGCATTTCAATAATAATTAATCACACCATTTAAAAGAAACCACTTGTTTTTATAGGATTCTAAAACTATGCTAAATTGCTCACCTGAAGTGAGAACTGTTGATGTTGCTTTGTTTTTTGCCTGTTAAAATATGATGTTGCTCCAACCATCACTTGTACTCTTTTTAACCCACCTAAGGAGATGATGTACAAGGATTAACACTACAAAACTTTGCCAATGGCTTCTAGTGTCTTTAAATGCAATGTTTCAGTGTTTTGACTGACCAAAGTAGCCTGCTGTTAATAGGATTTGCTCAGGAGAACCCTTACTGGAGGTTCTTGTTAATTCTCAGCCAGGCTTCAGCAGCCTACATGAAAAGAGATTTCATCTTGATATGATTTTCTTGTATTAACCTGCTTGTGCGCCAGGAACTGTTAATGAAGCAGGGCAGCTGAAGGAAGCCACAAGATAGGAGGATAGAAATAGGAGAGGGAAGGGATAAAAGTAATTTGGATGGCAAAGGGTGGTTGAGGGTTTCAGAGATGGAAGATTCCTTCAGAAAAAGTGGGGTGAATATGCCCCTTTACCATGGCCTCCAATTAAAATTGAAATGAAAGAACCCATGAGAGTGAGCCAAAGGTCAAAGAAGAAAGACTTGTGAATATTCACCCTGCTGGAGCAGCTGAGGCTCACCTGCAAGGTCCTTCGTGGTCCCTTAGTTGTTCAGCTGCTGGAGTGCCATGCTCCTGGCCTTCTCTGCCTCCCCACACAGTGAGGAACAAAACAAGGGGATGCAGATGCATCCTCTTCCAGCTCTCATGGCAGCAGAGAGCCAGGTTATGGCTGGAGGTCCTTACCACGCCTTTCCACATGGGTAAATAGTAACTGTATGGAAAACAGCATTTGAGTTTAGGGTATGAAAAATGGGTATTGCATAGACAAGTAATGCCACAAGTAAGGTGGGCTTCACGTATGAATTATGTATTTTTTCTTGGTCACACAAGGTTTCTACACAGACTGTAGCCATAACTGTGACAGTAACCTGCCATTAAGATGCAAGCTGTAGAAAAATGTTCTGTACTTTTTAGAATTTGTTAAGAAATGACTGTGCTTATCTCATTACAATACTTACTGCAATTTATGCAGAGATTTCTTAACTAATTGCATCCTTAGGTACACTAATGCCTATAAATGGTGTGAGTGATAAAATAATTCCAGGGTAACTTCTACAAACAAAATGTTTGAGATCTGTTTCGTAGCTAAGAAAATTGGAAAAAGACAAGATGACAGCTGCAGAAGCATAAAAAAATATGTCATAAGACTGTCTGAAATCATTCATATAGATCACTTGACTCTGAAGGCAAATTAAATCATGCTGTTTTCCAAGATTCACTCATAGTCAAAACTGTATGGCTTCCAAAACAAAAGCCTTTTGCATTCCCAACAATATGTTAAAATCTCTTTCAATTGTGAAAAACCATTTAAGATTTGATTTTAAAATGTTTTTCCCTGTGGCTGTTAAGGCTTCAAATTATGGAAAACATTTCTGATTCTAACTTATTGTTCCGCAGTTGAAAGGGGAAGAATCCATTATCTTCTGGACTATTTTCAAGACGGTAGTGAAAATACATTATAAATATTTGAAAAAATTTTGGCAAATTGCAGAAACATCATAGAATCTTGTTAAATACTGTTTCTGTCAAGAATCAGATTCAAGGGAAAACTAATTTTAAATACTATAGGTTAATGATTATTTTAGGTTTTTAAATTTTAAAATTATAAAATTTTTATTAAAAATAATCCAAAGATATATTGAAAATATTAAAACAGATAAAAAAATCTCTGTAACTTGTTTATCTGAGGGCAACTAGGATGGCATATAAGAGAAAAATATCCAAGGTACATTCTCTAAAATGCCTCTTAAAATTAAATTTTGTCTAAATTTTCCCCAGTGATTTTATCTTCCCTGATGGTTGCACTACCACTGGCTGCAGTAGCAATGAGGTTGCCAGAGTGGAGTCACTGTTTATTAAAATTGGTTCCACATTTAAGATTTTAACATTCAGCAGAAATGTCAGTCAAAAACAAAGGGCAAAACCCTTCTCCATACTCTGAAGTGCTCTTCATGCTCTCTGTGCTTTCCAGGTAGACTCCTGCTTAGTAACTAAGCAACCACATCCTGCATCTCTAACTCATACATTTTGATCTTGCCAGAGGATTTTCTTTGGCAAATTTTACATTGAGTCAATTGTAGATCTGCAGTTCAAGTCTGAAATATGCTTGTTATAAAATCATGAATTAAAAACTTCGGTGAATAATTGTAGGTCTGCAGATCATCTCGTTTATGAATTTTGTAATCCAGATTGAAATTTTCAATTGAGAATGTATCTTCTGCAATAAATCAAGAAAAGTGAATTAAAGCCCCATGTATCTTTTGGCCTATATTCATACTGTTTTTTTAAATTAACAAATAGAGTGTGAATGCTTATTGTCCCACTAACTATAATATTGCCTAGGTTTGCTTTGCTTTATCCTCAAGGATCGTAACATTTAGTTTGAATAAGTAATCAAAACAAAGTCAATAGAAAATTCTGAACCTCCTTTTGGAAAATCAACATTTCAATTAAATGTTTGCCTCCCATGAGTAAGTCACATGGGCACTCTCACAGAGAAGTATTATGCTAGTAAAGCTCACATGATCGCATATTCATGGAGAACAAATATGAAAGGATTACAACCACAGTTAAATGGAAGTTCCCTTTTGAATGTGAATGAATATTTAGGGTATGTATTTACTGAGGTATAGTCCTTGCTCATGCAAAACTCCAACAGTATCAACCAGAGGGCCAGTCCCATGTTACAAATAGCACACAGTCAAAATAAGAAGTTTGCAGTGGTGGAAATGTTTTATGTAAGCCATCTGAGGAGCACTTAGCAGTAAGGAAAGTATTTGTAAGGGGCAGAAAAGATGGAGTGTAGTTTAAGATCAGGATCAAAAATCCAGACCATAAATGAAGGATGTTGATCTGTCCAGAGTCCCTCCTCAGCTGGTCCAATCCAACAATCCAACCACCCCAGAGCTCCTTCATTGTGCAAAGCTATGGGGTTGGAGTATAAACACACAAGCTCCTCAAATGGGAATTTCGAATCCAATGTTTCACAAAGGTTGATTTTATAATTTATTCAAATGAAAACAGAGAGTATCTATTGGTATAGCAGACATCTTGTCGTCCTGAACCATATCAGTCTAATCTAATTCACTAAATTGGGAAAAAGAAACACTCTCTCATTCTACCAGAGCAATTGTTCCCAACCTTTATCAGCCATGTGTTTGCTGCTAGCTTCAGATCTAACACAATCTGTGTGGGCATACAGTATCTATACCCAGTCTAGCTGTATCAACTGGCCTAAGAAAAAAAATATTTCTCTTTATAAAGGTTGCCTTGGCTATATCTGTACACTGCTGCAGCTAGAGCAACACTACTGCCAGCAACATAAATTAATGTTCTACTTACTTGAACAAAAGCCAAGCATATACAAGTCACAAATGCTTCAGATGCAATTAAGAAAAAGACCGTGCAGCAATCATGGAATAAATTGGGTGGTCAGGGATGTCTGGAGGTTGTCTAATTCACCTCCCTGCTCAAAGAGGGGTCCTGGTGGATCTGAACAGTTCAGATGGGTCGTGGTTCTTCAGGTTTCATTGTTCCTACAGTGGTTAGGCTTATTAAGTCTGTTAGAGGGTTTTCTCTCTCTCCCAAATTTATTGGTAATCTGAGATAAAATATTATATGAAAATGTCAGTTATGTAACTATAATCAAGGCATAAATCACACTATCTCCTACTAAATTTTCTGGTCTGAAGGATAAAACAAGATTTGTAAAAGAATAATAGGAATACAGAACTGTATGCAGTTTTAATCATACCATCCCTGACACTACAGGCACATAACGTTTCTCTCATGTACCATTTGGCCTAAGATATTCAAAAGGTGAGAAGATAAAACTACATCATTCATGTAACACATGCTTTACCCTCAAAAGTTACTGAGGCAGGAATTGTACTCGTTACAATAAGTCAGTTTCAGAAGAGTTAACTGTTAACTGCATTGTCATTTAATTGTGTCAAACACAATGCTGAATCTTTCAACAAATACTTTCAAGGAAATTACTGTTAATGTAGCTATTAGAGTGAAACATTTTCACCTGTCATTTTAATTAAGACAAAAGAAAGAAAGCATCTCTTTTCACAGTAAAGTCTGTATTTATTTTTGTGGAGGAGGGTGATGTTTTTCTCTCTTTTCAAAACTTTTGTAGATGGACTTTACTGTGAACACATTTGAAAGCTGCCCTTAATGCCATTCCTTACTTCAAAACTAATTGATTCACTGTGTAAACATTCCTGAGGAACAAATACAATCAAGGGTCATTTACATGTCGTCTGCAAACCAGGCACAAGGGCTAATGTAAGAGCTGCTGTTTCATGCACTAGCCTCTGAGATAGATAGGGCTTTTCTGTATGACTCACCACTGCTTTTAGTGTACAGATTTTTTTTTTTAATGTTCAAATTACTCTAACATGCAAACCCATCATAACTATTTCAGAGTTTATAACACAGCTGTTAATAATAGATTGTCCTATTAAACAGAAAGTTAACTCCAGCATGCATGCAAAATATAGAAAACAAAACAAAACCAAACCACAAAAAGAATGTATCAGGGAAGCATCATAAAATGCTACTTCTACTTGGAGGAGCATGCACAACATCTTCTGCCAAGCAGAAATGAAGCAGTTGCTTTCTCCTGCAAGCATTACCTCAGCCTCTTCTGGACAGATAGGCTTTTATCCATATCTCCATCTTCATGAGTCACTGTATAAACTGTTTGGCTGCTCTAAGCTGGTCTAAAGAGCAAGAACTATAAAGAAGTGTCAGCAAACGGTGGAAACCACAGTCCTCGGCTCCACGGTCACCCTCCTAGAGGCACTGCCCTATACCAGAGCACAAAAGGTGACCAGCAGGGCCCCATGGGAAGTGTTTACACCAGAGTCTCTCCAGACAAGAGCGACAGAGCCACTCAGACAGACCCTGTTACCAGCTTTGGCTGGACCAAAAGCAGTCAAAGAATTCGTCCTTTATCCTAGTTAAAGAAGATCAGTAGATGACACTGCCCTGGGCAGCATCTGGAATTAACGATGTACCAACAGACAGTTAAGTGTTTCAGTTACTGTGTGGAAGAGATTTTCACCCAGCCTCTCCACCAGATACTCCAAAACCACGATTTGAGATGAGTGAAGGACTGAGTGATTGTCAGTGATTGTGTCCCATCTCAAGTCACCAGGTCCTAAGTATTTGTAATGGCTTCACATCTTTCAAGAGATCTTAGTCATGCAATGATTGCATTGTTTGAATCAGTTTATTCTAGTCATGACAGGACACATCCCAATTTACATATTATTTTGTGTTCCCAGCTCCATCGTTAATGTTTAATGCCTCAATTCAGCCATCAATCCCCACTCAGCAAAACGATTCAGCTAAGTACATATTTAAATTTAAGCACATTCTTAAATGCTTTGCTGAAGTGAAGCAGTCTTACACACATGCTGACATGCTTTGCTGAATTGGGTTTTCATATACAAAAGAGTTCATATGCCATAGGCACTTGGGAGAGGAGCCTTCCTCTTCCTCATGTGCATTCATGTCCAAGTGCGTGGCTTAGTGAAGGACATAGTGTTCTATAATGTTAAAGCATTGTACTTAAGGAGAAGGTGGTTGCAATCCTGTTTTGGTTTTGCTGCTGCTTCAAATGTCATGACACAACCAGAAATAAATGTTGTATTTTTTTATTCTTTCAGGTGATCGATTTCAAACTAAATTTCGAAAGATAGTTATTGTTATGACTCTGAAGATCTCTGCTCGCAATAAACTGATCAGTTTGAGGTAATGCCTGATCATTGGCATTATTCAGATCTTAAAGGAAGGAAAATGAGTAAACCTTTGCACATATGTAATGTTGTCCCTGGTAGGCCAACTAGTAGAGATAAAAAAACCTGAACAAACAAACAAAAGCCAAACAAAAAAAAATGTACCAACACATTTCTCAAGTTGGGGTATTTGCCTTTGTCCAACAGGACTCTTACACCAACAGTTGTAAGAATTGAAGTTGTAAGAATTCTTTTAACTTTTCATATGGAAAAGTTAATGGTACGTTGCTCCAGGACCTTGGTTTGGTGGGTGTGAGGGAGGGATTTGTATTTTTGATTTTACTTTTCAAGCTCTTTTACCCATTCCCTTCTTCATGACAATAAATGTAATAAATACCCTTCAGGCCTTTTCAATTCTAGGGGAACATACAATTTACTATAGACACATATTTTCATTGCTGCTGGTAGTGGTGGAAGCTGTAGCAGATTCACTTGCTTTTATGATTGTTTCATACATACTTTAGCTTAAGTATTAAAAAATCTTATAAAGCACTTATTTTTAAAACTGTAAATGTCTGAGAGATCTTAGCACTTGCCTTTATAAGACAGCTGTCACCAGCAAGAGCTCTTACATAATCTGTTTACCTTACAAGGCATCCAAATCTCCCAAAGGTATCCAAACCTTCCCTTGAATATAGGATGGTGGGGCTGAGGGCAGACGGTAATCTGAACGGGCAATTTTGTGCTAAAGACACTCCTTGCAACATTTTGGAGATGTCTATTACCTCAAAGTTTGGTTTAAATTTGTCCTAGTTATGGGTGAAAGTCAGAGTAAGGAAGCTTTTTTTGTACACCTTTTAATCAGTTCAACCATACTCCTAATTTTATACCAAATCTTTTTTCAGTCAAAGTGCATGTTCATTATATACTCTTTAATTTTATGCAAGGAGAATGTCCATGACAGCAATAAAGAGTTTTGCAGCTTTCAGCTTATGCAAGAATAAAGACGTACTACAGCTTGACCTAATCTACATCCACCAGTCCTATCTGACTGGTTTAAACTGAAGAAACTGATTTCAGGTTTTCAACCAAATTCTACTAACAGCCTGGCATTTAAAGTCAGAATCTCCCTTCTGTCCCCCTCCCCCATCTCAAAAAAAAAAATAAATGCAAGTGTTGGAATTATCTGAAAGGTAAGGAGTCATTTTTGGAAAAAAATGGGAAAACCCTAATCAAATAAAAGTAGTGTCAAGACCTGAACAGCACACAGATCTGTCTATCTCATTATCTGCAAACTGGGCAGGAAATTCTGTGACATAATTGGTATCTCTCAAGCCATTGTCAGGGACAGTAACTGGACAGGGGTTTTTTTGTGCAGCATTTGCTTCTTTTCACCAAAACATTTCTGAGTATTAGGTGTTGTCCAGGGACTTTCTAATCTGTGTCATTTCCCTTGCTTCAGTCTGTTACCACAGTAGTATTCCATTTACCATTCTTCAGTTTTAGATAAGTTGTAAATGTTTTTTTTGGGTTTTTTTCCTGCTAAGGTGTCTTTGGGCCTAGGGAACTTCACTGTGTAGAGTTTCAGATAGTCCCAAAAAGTCAGTTGTTGGTCATGAACCTTGAGAACTATGACCAGGACTCAGAAGCACATGCAAACATATAAGCTGGCCAATTGTTGGAAACTGGAGATGAGGTTTCCTCTTCCTTAGGTGCATGGAGTGGAGGGCACTGCTCTGAGTGTGGAATGGACGGGCACACCGGAACCAGCAGTGAGCGTCCCAGGCAGCATCTACTGCCAGACCTGCTGCAGAAGCTCTGGGAGCACTTACATGGCAACACCACACAAGTCTTACAGTTGCTGCAATATCACAGTTGTCAGTTCTTACAACAGCTACTTTAACCTGAGAAAGCTTTCGCTCTACAGTATTTGCAGGAGTATTTGCTGTCTAAGTTAAATGTCCCATAGAGGAGGTCAGTAGACTGCAGACATGCAAAATCTAGACCAAAACCTGCAGCTACTGAGGGAAGCTTCCACAGTCAGCTTTTAAGTACAGTTATTGATGTCAGACTGTACTGGCTACAATGCATATACTAACACTAACCTGTGTTTTTGGCAGACATCATTTTCAAGGCTTTGGTTCAGGGGCCATTGAGTGAACAACATCTTCCCGTGGGCTTCTCAGCACAGCATGAGGCTTCACAGATTGAAAGCAACCTGTACCATACATGACATCTGTGTGCCATGCTCCTCAAAAGCAAGGTACACCAAGGGGCCAGAAAACCAGCACCCTGCCACCCTAAATTTCCCTTCCCGGTGTTGTGCTCCCTACCCCCACTTTAATACTGCCGTCTGCCAAGGTGTTGGCTTTGGTCACATTGTCATAACGAAGGAAGCAAGCCAGTCTGTGTCATACATGGGGATTTCAGGAAGCTAATTAACAGGAGGGAGCTGTGGGAGTTTCTGAGAAGCTGAGCTCTGATGTAACCCAAAGCCATGAACTAGTAAGCTTTTAGGTGCTCCAGCCATACATAATTTATGTTTGTCAGTCACATGGCAGCAAAGCTCATTTTGCATAATGGATACTTGTGATGGAAAAGTGCTTACAGGGTTTCAGCAGAGCAGAAAGACCTTTCATCTATCTGTATCAAAGAGAAATTAAATAATTATGGGAATTTGCCGTGTTCCTGTTGAAAACTCTGAAAGTAAGGCTTTAAAGATGTGCAAAACCTACTAAGATGGCACTTGTGACCACAGAATCATGGAATCATAGAATGGCCTCGTTGGAAGGGACCATAAAAATCACCAAATTCCAACCCCTACCTGCCATGGGCAGTGACACCTTCCACTAGACGAGGCTCCTCAGAGCCCCATCTAACTTGGCCTTGAACACTTCCAGGGATGGAGAATCCACAGCTTCTCTGGACAAACTGGGCCAGTGCCTCACCACCCTCACCGTAAAGAATTTTTTCCTAAACTTAATCTAAACCTACGCTCAGTTTAAAGCTATTCCTTCTTCTCCTGTCACTACGTGATATTCAGAAGTACGGCCACACGATCGGCCGTTTACACCGCTTTCCGATTTGGACAGAATTCCTTTTCTCGCCTGCAGTTCCTACAAAAATCCCATCTGGCGGCAGAGCAGTGGGTGGTGCCAGGAATGCCGCGTGGCGCCTGCCCTTCGCACCGGGGCCCCGGCTCCCCCGAGGCCTCCGCAGAGCGCAGAAACCANGTTACCCGCCGTCCGTTACCTGACAGCCCCGGCAGCCACCGGCCCCGGCCCCACCGTCCCGGTACCAATGGAGGACACGGAACAGCAGCCCCTGCCGGAGCCGGCCGAGATGGCTTATTTCGGCCCCACTTCCCTCACCTACCTCCCCGTCCTCCAATGGTGGGTGCTGTCCCTTTGCCCGCTGCCGGGGACGGGCCGTGGCTGAGGATGGAGCGGGGGTGTGGCGCGGCTGTCTCGCCGTTGCCGGGGGGCTCGCGGGATCTGCCTTGCCACAGGGAGTGTAGCAGTCCTGCTTTTAACTCTTCTCGCGGTTTCGTAGGGCAAGAGGCTGGTTTGCTGCAAAGGCCCCATCATCATGGTGATGCGCTAACGATACCAGGAAAGCAGGCAGATTTTCCTGAAAGTCCATCTCCTGCCACAAGCCTTAGTGATATGGCGGTGGTTTGACATGGGGGAAACGATTTTGTCTCAGCCTGCTCACTGGCTGGGATCTGGCCCGTGTCAGTTATCTAGTTGGTGTGATGCTGCAGGGCAGCTGGCCAGGATCTCTCTGGCTGGCCACTCAGGCCTGGTGGGCTCTTACAGCACACGGGTGGCTGGGAGCGGGTGGCACACTGGCACTCGGGGTGATACTGGGCGTTTGACATTCTCCGAGGTTATGTTTTCTTGAGCTGAAGGTAATGGTCGAAGTCCTTAATGAGACACTTTCTGTAGTGGAGGAAGGTTGTCACCATTGTTTTCTTGGGCTTTGAGAAGACCGTCATCTGCCATGTGACAGCCAGAGAGAAACCAGGGTAACTTTTCTTCTCTCCCCAAGCACAGATGTATCCTGCTAGTAAATAATGTTGAAGCTTTGTGTGAAACAGTAACAACACATACAAATGTTTAACTTGTCAGCAAGTAATCTTAAATAATTCTATTCCCCCTGACAGTCATACTTGAGCCGTGGGAGTTAGTCTGTGTTCTTACTGTGATATAGACACCGCTGCTCCCATTTTAAAAGGACTGAAGGAAGAGATTCATACAAGGTCATTCACCCAAGAGGTTTGAGACACAGCATAATACTGAATGATAAGCAATCCTTGAAAGGATGAACTAATGCTTTTTTTTCATCATGACAACCTTCTTTTCATGTTTTGAAAAATTTTAGATATTCAGCTTCATTTTACAGTTGGTGCACTGCCAATAGCAAACCAGATTTTGGTCCAGAAATGGTTTAACAGCAGACTTGCCAACCTGTATAATGGCCTGGCTGCTGAGGGTTCACATAGAACAGGTGGCAAACCCGAAACACTTGGAGTCTATGAGAGATCATAAAATCAATCAGATAATAACCCCCACACAATGTGTGGATATATAGTAGATAAATGGACGAGGTCTTTCCCCTGTGCTTTTTCTTTAACCTCTACCTTTCTCCCTTACCAAGCTTTCCTTTTGATTTTCTTGTCTTCATTCACAGTTTTGTTTTGATGCATGCCGTAAAAACTCACGTTTTGAAAACCTTGGGGCTAATAGGCAAGAAGATGAGTGCTGTGCGGTTTTCTGTGTGGATTTTTTTCCTGATAGAAGTATTTTTGTATTATGTGTCAGCACTAAGAAGGTGTTTGACTTACTATTTGAAAAAGACTGGCAATGTAATGGACAAAAAACTCACAAAATGCAATTACCAAATACTTTGTCACTAAGTAGTTAAATGCTGAGGAAAAATTATTGTCAGAAACCAGCTACTGAAGCATGAATTAATTTCTGATGCACTTCCAAAGACTCTTGTGGTGTTATATTAAGGATGAATTTGAACTTAAGATTAATCTCCTCTGAGACTGCTCAATTGTGAAGGGTTTTGAGATGCTCTAGAAGAAAAAGCATTTCTGCCTTCTAATGAGGCAGAGCTCATCAGGACTCTTATGCAGAATAAATTTCATTTACCTTTTAGCCTGATGACAGAAAATACCCCATTAGAGCAGCAGATCCCCTATCTTTGGGTGCAGGTTTCTGCTCAGGTCTAGCTGGGAAGCCTTTGCTGCTGGATGGTGGGGCTGGAGGTGGTGAGGAGCTGGCAGGGAGCCCAGCACAGCCTCTTGGGCTGTTGGGTGAGAAGGTGGTCTTCAAGGAGGTACAAGTGAGGCATTTGAGGGTCTTTTGCTAGGGAGAAGGAAAGCTGGGGGAAGCAGATAGCTTTCTTCAATGGAAAAAGGGGATGAGGCACAAATAACAGGTGAAGTAGACATCATCAAGCTGCACAGAGACCATCTTCTTTCTCAGTCTGTTCTAGCAAGCCAATTTGCTGTAGACCTTATCCACTGTCTACTGCCAAAGCAACTCAGAAGAACAACTGGGTTGCCTGAAACTAGGCTACTAAAACAGAGGGTGCTGATTTAAAATCCAGCTGACTTATCTCACCCCGGTGAATGTGAAAAGTCTGCTTTCACATCCAACTCGATTATCAGTAAAGACACAATGAGTAACTGGCACTGTGCTGCACTAGCATTCAGCTGATAAATTAATTAAATATGCATAAATAATTTGGTAGAACGGAAGCAGAGTCAGAGCAAGAAACCGCTGTGATACGAGCAGTGTGTCATGCTTTGAAAATTAATCCCTCTGCTCCTTTGCCTCAGCTTTGCTCTCGTATTTGTACTGCAGACTATTATCTTCTGACATCAAAACCATTGGCATTATCTTATAATTAAAGATCTTTTTTTTACTGGTGAAGGTAATATCTTAGGCTAATAAGTAACTAAGTTTACATCTTCGTCACCTTATTCACAAAAGTAGTTGCATTTACTTTACTATGACCATTCTGATGCGTAGGATGAATCAGGGATTTTCTGAAAGGATGGATGTTTAAACACCTAAGCCTGTTTCAGTCCTGGCAGTTATGTTATGTAGTAACTGTAAATTAAAAATCTGTTCTGTTATTAAGCTTGTCCTAAAGTCAGTGAGGTAATATGAAAATATAATGTGGTCCTTTATAGTTTGTGCACTCTGTCCCAAAACACCATCTTGCACACTACAGGTGGAAAAATGCTCATATTATTATTTTTGGTATAGTGGATACCTTTATATTTAGAAGACCAAAGTCAGATCCTTTGATATAACTACATTTTGCATATGAGAAATTCTAATACTGTCTGTATTGGTGTTAATGTTATAACAGTATTACTAAGTTGTATTGTTTTAATTTAAAAATTATGAGAACTAGTCAATTTCTTAGCAGAATCTCACATGACCTCTCTTACATGTTGAAAACAAGGAAAATAGAGCTTTAAAACTTAAAAATAAAGAGTATACATATATATATTTCTATGAAAAAATACATTGTTTCCCAGGATACAGATTAACACAAAGGAAGTAGCTCTTTTTGATTCTATGCTTCTATAAAATCAGAGTGACTATTACAGAGTTCACTGTAAATCTGATAAACTATTAAAATCTAACAACTCTTTCTTCTAACTCTGACTCATAAATCAGTTGATGATTTTTGTTTTAAAGGCTAGCTGATAATTTCTGTTTGTATGGAGGTTGCACTGTACCCTGTCGGCTACTATATGAGCTGTATATTGAAACCTGCAATCCAGATTTCAAGATTCAAGTACATCCATCCACCTTTGGAAAGGTACAGAGTAGATAGGATATACAAGATAAGAAGTAGAGATGCTTAAACAGAAAGCCTGATCATCAACTATACCCACTGCATATCAAAAGAGATTAAATAACAGAGAAGAATGAATATGTAATGAATTATGCTTGTGCATTTTCTGATGTATTTCTGCTAAGCTCTCACGTAGATGCATTTACACTAGAGAAAAGAGTATTGTTTGGGATGGAGTTTATTTTCTTCAGGGAACTGGTGTATGATACACTAGCAAAGATTTCTTTTGCCAATATATTTTAGAAAGTTTTACCAGTTTTCTGTTTTTAACAGCAGAAAGTTAAATAGCTCATTCCAAGGAGATGATTTTTCTGTCTTTAAAAGATACCGTTGGTTGTTACATAATTCTATACCTTCCCTTTTAAGTATACTTGAGGAGATTTTGCTCCAAAGACACTCTAAAAAGTTATTACAGAATCATCCAAGCAAAACAAATGCAGATGTAAAACTGAATCTCCTTCTAACAGTTCCACTCTTCTATTACATAGAGTTTGATACAACCCACGGAACAGTTACCACTTAGAAATCCCAGTTGCAACCAACACCCATAGCTATTCAACCTTTTCTAACAAATTAAGGAAGATAGGAAAGCCTTGTGATTATTTCTTGTTCAAGACTTTTTGTTCAGAGCTTCCTATTTTTTACTGCAAACATTCTACTAGTTCCCACAGTAAGAGCTACTAAGCATTGTTTTAACATGAGCCCAAAATAATTTAAGTACAAGTTGTACCTGAAGTCAATTTCATTTGTGTGGCTAACCCCATTCTAGGAATCATTTATCTCAATTCAGTTGAATCGAATTTTTTTACTAGGTAAGTTAAATCACTTCTGCTGAAAATTAGGATTTCAGTGAGTGATCGGGTGTGATTTATTACCATAGCTTAATGGGTCATCACCCATCAGCTAAGACCATGGGTAGAATTTGCCTGGCTCAGCATAGACATTGGCCATGAAGCTTGTCACCTTAAAAATCTCTAGGTAGCCAATGGAGAGAAATAAGTAGTTACAGATGTTTCCTCACACTAAATGAGTCACCTCAGACAGCTCAGATGAAAGAGGCCTCAGAACTGCCATTTGTTTTTCCCCACTGACTACACAGTCTGCAGCGACTATCTTAGACTTCTCTGCCTTGTAGCCATGTAGGTGAGATTAATCCCATCCTGTCTGTACCCTTCCAGTGCTCCAGCACGACTGAGTTACCACCTGTAAACTAAGCCTTCTTGTGGTTAACCTTAATGTGTTTCACTTTTAAGCTGGGACTGGCACAGAAGAAGCATGAGTCTGGTCACATGGAAGAGCTGACGTGCCAGAGCTGCTATGGGCTGGTGGTTGCAACTATTTGCTCACAGCCTTAACCAGCCCAGTGCGTTACAGTGCAAGTTAACACATCCCAAAGGATCTAGCTAGGGTGCAGCTCCCCGTGCCTTCATATGGTCTGTCCTTCTGCAGCAGGAGAATGGACCGTGTAGCAAGAAGCCGAGGAGAGCAGGAACTGCAGCAGCCCTGGTTTAAACTGAGTGCACGTGTAATCAGTTACCACAGCCTATAATGGGCTGAGCTATTAATAAGTTACCAAGCTGTAGTAACCTGACTGTGCTCCATACGTGTGGACTGCAAGGGCTTTTGCAGTCCAGCCCATGTGGATCAAACTATGGTGACTGAAGACACTACTAATCTCATCTGCCCTGTCCCTCTGCCCAAATACATCACTGTCTAAGGAGAAAGGACAGTGGGAGGAGGGATATGTCTTGTGCCACAAAAGCCCCAGTTTCATAGGCTGCCCTTTTAGAAAAATGGAATTATGCTGAACTATCAATTTGAGAAAGGGAGCAGCTGGGGTGGATGCATGCAGAAACATGCAAGGAACAGGACCATCATTAAAACTAGAGGTGCGTGTTAATGAGTCTTTTATCAGGCCCTTGGACCAATGACACTCACTTGGCACAGAGTCCAAGCTTTGTGCTGCTGAGTGGAGACTCTCCTCTCTAACAGGTTGTAAATCCTCTGTTCCTGCTATATTGGGAATATTAGGGTGTCCTGGGTTAGTCCTGGACCCAGGTGTCCTGACTTAGTCTCTGTCCCCACAGGACAGCTCATGCAGAATAATCGTAGTGAAGTGGATTATTACCCTGACAGTATCTAATTACTCTGTAGAGCCCAACCGTGACAGATGCTGCATGACCTCAGTTCACACCACCACGGTGGTCAAAAGGTTGCTTTGCAGCTTGACAATTCAGGTCCTTTTAAGACAGATAAGTCAGGCTCTATCCTATCAGTACACCTTCCAAGAATAAGTGGTTAGGTGAAGCCCCTTGTGTGAGTAAGTCCTTCTTAAATGAATAAGTCTTGAAGGTCTGGCAGATTATGGGACCATCAAGTCACCTTCCAGTTCCCCTAATTGATTGATCCTGCCCTGGTTGCAGTGGGTCTCTTGGTGTGAGCACTTTTCCAGTGCAGATTATAAAAACCTATCTGAGAGAGGTGATCCCTTAAATTACTTAGCCTTGGATCTGCAAAAGCCTCATTGAGTTTAGTTCAACAGTTACCATTTGAGAGGTATGTTAGAACAGGTATTAGCCTGGAAATGATGAAAAGCAAACAAAAGTGATTAAACACAAAAAGTGTGGCAGATACATTTTTGCATCTTAGAATGAATTTGCCAAGAATCTCCAATTTTCTGTTTATACAGCTTATTCAGTTAGTTTTCCCAGGCCTGGTGACAAGAAAGCGGACCACAGCAGGGAGTATCAGGTATTGGGTTTGTGTCCTTTCTTTGAAAATGTTATTAATAACTATTCTAGTACAATTTTAAGGTGGCTGACTTTACAGCCCCAGCACTGTAATATGGCAGCTGAATTGTTGGTTACAAGTCTGTAACACAACACAAGATCCAGAGTAATTCATGGTGTAACCAAGGACATTAAAATAGAGTTAATTCCATGAAAATCACCACATCAGATCTGCTTTGGGAAGGCATGAATTCCAAACTGGACTGCTTTTTTAAAAGCCCTTAGTGATCCAATTTGTACTGGCTATTAACAGCATGGTTTGCATGAAGCATCTGCCAGACATCACAGCTGTGCTGAGAGCTCTTCAGACACTGCATGTCTAGGCCAGGGAAGACTGGCTCTGGGATGCACAGCCATGATTAATGTCTGTATTGTGCTTTTCATCCTTGCGCACATCCGTGGAGTGACCCAGCATATACTGATGGTCAATGGAAATGCTGTACAGTATCAAACCATTTAAATCAGACAACTTCAAGTCCTCCTCCTAAATGTCCTTTCTTTTCCCTTCCCTCTCTTCCTCTATAGCACAGATAGTTGGATGCTTTTTCATATCCAAAGTTATAGTCATACTCTGAACATCCAGTCTAGGAAAAAAGGGTGTTTTAAGGGCACTGAGACAGTAATTTTACAAGCATTTTGTGTAGCTGTCAAGTATGGGCTTTGAGAACAACATGCCCTTACTTGATCTGTGACTCGTCTCCACTAGTCCGGACTTGATATCAGCTTGAGCCAGGAAAACCTTTATTTTGGGAGTATCTCACCTCAGACACTCCTAGGCTCCTCCTCAGAGCAGACAGGATTTGGGATGGTGTTTGGCAGCCCCCAGCCTCCATGCTCTCTCTTCCCGTCAGCAGAAGGCTACCTGCTCCTGGCTGCAGGTGGCCCCAAACCGCGGCACTGCTCTCCTGGTTCCTCGTGGCCCAGCCTGGGAGGAGCCAGATGGTAACACCGTGGTAGCAGAGATGGTGACTCTGTTGCTCGCTGAGCTCAGATAAATCTTAGAGAAGGTCTGGCAGTTGAATTTTAGCTTGCCATGACACTGATGGGCCATCCAGTCACTGAGCTACTGTAAATGGCTAGGGAACAGCTGCACTAAGGCCTTCAACTTCCATAGGGATATGGGGACATGCTAAGAGTCAGGTTCCTGACCTCACTAACTGTCCTGTACAAATCTGAGGCACTCCATTCACTGGCTTAAGTTTTATTTAATTTAGAAGAGGGCATCATTCCAGGGCAAAAACTGTTAAAAAGAGTTTGTAAAAAGTTTGTGTAATTATTTTCTGTTGGGGAAAATAAATATTCAACAGAATTTTAAAAATAAATATAGCTTTTTCTACTTGATCTTTTCTTGGTTAAATAGAATGATCATCTGCTTTCAAAAGAGGATTATGAATTATTTGCTGACTTGTTGAAAATCATATAGTTGCCAGTAAATCTTTTTTTATTTTTCTAGATATCATTATGATGGAATAGCTATCAAGAAGGAGTCTTCCTTTTATGCACGTTTTTGCTGTCTTCTGTATGAACAAAATTATCTCAGGTTTGTTTTTTAAAATGTTTTAATCAAAAAATGTCACATGGCAGTCTGTATGTTTTCTGTCCATGAAAATCTGTAAATCATTTGTTGAACACTGACAGTAGCATTGTATTTTTCCTCTGCTTAGAAACACTAAGAAAGTGCTATGCCATTAAGTGCTGTGCCCTAATAGACAAGCTGCATTTTGGAAACAGACCCTGCCTAATTAGACTTCCTAAAATTGGACATTTTAGCCATGTAGTCTTAAGAGCAGGAACTCATGCTGAACCTAAACGAAGAGCTAAATATATTGAGACTCTAAATGGGAGCTCAAAAAAACCATATTGAAATGGTTTCATGACATTCTATCACCTTCCTCATTAAACAGTAGGCTGAAGAAATGTATTAAAGTATAAATGACTGCACTGTTTTGAAGAATCCTACACACAATCATGTTATCTGAGGTTTTTACTACTTGAGACAGTACTTCAAAAATAATTCATTCACTTAGTTTTAAAATATCAGATTTTAAAATCACCTCTTGTAAGAGAACATCAATAACAAAATATGTAAGACAAGTACAAATGGATTGCAAAACTTAAAAGCCTAAAATGATTGTAAGATACTATGGTAGATTAAAGTGTAGACAGGATCATGTTGTGGGCAGGAGAGGAAGGATTCTCATGGTTAAGCCCATGGTACAGATAAACAAACCACAGGCTTTAATTTCTTCCCAGGAAAAAAAAAAAAGAAGGGAAATGCTGCCATTCTGCAACAGTTTTACACTCCTTTACACTGAAGAAAAAAATTAGGTGCAGCCTCTACCTTGGACTTTGAAGACCAGGCTTGTATCCTCATTCTCTTAAAGTCTTGTACATTACTTTAGTGTGCATATGGGTGAATTCTGTAATTTGGTTTCCAGTCTTTAATATGGAGATATAGCATTATTCTATGGCATGAATGCTAGGGGCATACAAGTCAGCCTGTCAAGGACCCAGGTATCTGATGATGCTGAAATTGCTTCAGTGTCTGTGATATTTTATATATTTTTATAGATATATTTGCTTAATTAAGTGCATGCTTTGGAAAAACACGGAAAAATTACACCCATATATTTGTTGCCTTCCTTCACAGGTTTTATGGCAATGTTGCAGAAGTCCATAGAGGGACAAGGGTAAATGATGAGACAAGACAGAGGATCAGGTTCTGTAGATGATTGACTGGCAGTCTGTTGTTGTGAGACTAAAAAAATTATTCATAGGAAATTTGAGGCTGGTTTCCCATGATAACCTTACTGAAGTGATATCCTTCACTTCCTCTGTACCCAGTATAACCAGAACAGGCCTAAGGTTTGACATCCACAATGAGGAAAGGTCTTGTCCACTGTTTAAGGAATGTTGCAGGTCTTTAGCTAAATCTCTGCTGGTCTTTCCTTTTCAGGGAAAGAAAGGTGTTTCCCTGCAGCATCACTTGAAAATAGCAATCTTGATGGCCATAAAAGGAAAGCTGATGGTTCTGGTCATATGAGAGATGAGAGAGAACAGAATGATTTGAATTGTTGCTCTTTTTTCCTCCCAGTGTAGAAACATGAGGAAAAAAATGTATAAAGTAGGAGGAACCAAAGAAGCAATGTTAGGTGAGTTTGGGGCAGGAGCAGAAGGAAGGAGTTTAGCCACTGCTGGGAGACAGATGCACCACATATGCCAGCATGGATTGAAATCACTTTTAATACTTTTTAATACTTTTAAAAGGCACTTTTAGTACTTTTTTGATTTTTCATGATCCAATAAAACTGATAAAACCAGCAATGGAAAATTCTGGATTGTTTTTTACTTACAAAATTGAAATTTAGTAAAAGTAATTAAAACTTGAAAACTTTTTTACCTGCAAGAAGAAATTTTGTTCTCAAATAGGTAATCATAGGTATAAACACAGCAGGGTATTTGACCTATAACATCTCAATTTTTGGGAGTGTATTCATGTGGAAATTTCCAAATCAGAGTGAAGAAGACTTTTAATGTACCATTTCGGTGCAGTCCAGTCCCAGTCTGTTGTCCAGACCCCTCTAATGGGATATACTTCTCTGGCTTGTTGCCGTTTCCCTATGGCAGAGGCCAGGGGTATCTGTTTCGGAGGTGAAGGTGTCCTAAATAACTACTGCGCCCTCCCATGCCCGAATAAAGTCCAACATGCAGATGCCTTTTTCTGTCACACCTCCCAGAGGGGAAAGTGGATCCCTGAGCCCAGCTGAGAGACCATGGCATCCATCCAGCCTGTGGGTTGGCAAAGAAAGCAATGGTTTCAAAACTATGAACCAGTCTTTGTAATTACTGAGAAGGATATTTCTTGACCATGATAGCCAGAAACTGATGTGGTGCTGGTAGTGAGGAACTAGGCTTCTGAAGGATCTGACAGCTTGGGAGCTATGCTTGTTGATGCCACAGAAATGGCAGTAAGACTGTAATGGTTTGCCTTTGAATACAAAGAAGGTGCTTATAGTTTGATAGTCGGTGGGATCTTGGATGTGTCAGGGTTGGAACATATCCACACAAGGAGTGATGAGGATGGTCTTACTTAGCACCTGTGAATTGATTTATTTAGAAATCTTCAGTACTGTGAAGATATGTGTACCACAGCTCTGATGATGGTGTTTATGAAAATAGTGTAAATATATGCAACTGTAGTCAACGAGGTCTCCAAATGTACTACAGACATGAGGAAATATGGTATTTACTGATTTGCATTACAATAGAATGTGTTCCCTCTCAGAATGGGAGCTTTGAGGACAAGCCCTCCCTAAAATGGTACCTGGTCTGGCTCAGAGTACAGCAGTGTTTAAAAAATGTCATTGAATTTTGGTTATATAAGAGTTGCTTTTTTGCTTCTAGTAATAGGCAAGGTTTAGGCTCCTGACTGTCTAGTGAAGCAAACTTACTATTTTTTCCTTAAAAAAAAATTGATTTTGATTCTTGCAAATTAACTTTACTAATCTCTGTGTAATGTGACAGTCAACAGCATGCACATTCACCACGTTCCCTCCTTTCATTTTTCTTTTGTCCTTTCCATTTGCATCTTTGATATTCTTTATTTCATCCCCATTCTTGTATTTCCCATTTTAGCTTTAGTTGCCATCCCACAGCATCCCCCAAACTCTGCAAAAGAGATGGTGAAACTCCTTGTGATTTTGCTGTCACCCATTTTCCCTTTCTCCCACCCACCTCCTCTTTTGTGTGTTCCATCTTTACTCAGGCACTGCTCTCCAGGGGAAGTGAGCATCTCTGATGTGCAGCCAAGCACCAGGTGAGTGCCGGCCCCCTTTGCTAACAGTGGGAGCACATAGAACTGTTAGTGTTCCATAGGTATTTGCACTTAACCATCAGTGAGCTCCTGGCTGGCTGCTGGGGCACAGAGGAACCCACTCCTTGCCTCTCCTCGACGTCCCTGTGTCAGGGGAGTGGGGAGCCAGTCCGCCGAGGGAACCAACACACTGGAGGCAAGCGGTGCTCATACGTGTTGCCATAGTAGCAGCAGCAGAAGATACAGCCGGCCGCCTTCTCAGGGAGAACAGGAGCTGGAAAATATTCATTAATTTTATTTCACAGGCTTTAGAAATCTGCAGGACAGACCTATTTGAAAGAAGTGTTATGAAACATCTCTGCTTACATGTGTTTGCCTTTGTCCAGTCACCACTTCTAAAGAGTCACCAGCACCACCAAACATACTCAGTATGAGGGCTGTGCCCTGTCTTGGACAGCCAAATTGGTCGTTTCGCTGGAGCACAGCCTTCATGGCACAGAGTAAGGCAGAGGGAAAGGTGGCAAGGGTCAATCCTGTAGATGGCAGAGAGTGGAGAGGAAGCATTTTCAGTGGCTGGAGTTTACAGGCAGATAAGTTGTTACATTTTGTCGTCTGTCCCTTCCGAACAGTATGGTGGTACCCTGGTTTGTAATGCATCACAGCAGTGAAACCCAGTAGCCAGGATGTGATTAAATAGCCTGCCACCCTTCAAAACAGCCAAGTCCAACAGGACCCTTGAGTTTGAAATGCCTTCCTAGACAGTGAGCAGGTGTCAGCAGCAGATGGAGGCTTGACTGGAGACATCCAATATTTGCAGCATGTCCCTTTTACTAGCAACATTGCCTCTCCCTCTGCTACCATTAGCCTCAACAAAACAGGCAGGGAGAGAGCTAGGAGAAAGTACAGCAAGAAAGCAGGCTCTTGTGCCTCCTTTCAGCAGCAAGCCAGTGGTCAAGCCTTTGCAGGTCCAGGTAAATTCTGACTGTGTGGAACACCATAGCCAACTTGCAAAGTAAATGGGAAACAGTCAGAAACAAAATGCCATCTAAACTGATGTACGGTGCAGAAAGTGTAAGAACTGTGAAACTTACGCACAAGCATTACCATGCTTTTGTTATTTTCATGTTTGTAATAGTTATTACCATTCCAAACAAACTGCAACTACAAATACAAACCCATGGTTCTGGTGCAAGAAGTTCAAAGACATTGCACTGTTAAACGGTCAATTGTTGTTAAAATGAATGTTTCAGTTTTATCTTAATTTTCAGAAATTGATCTTCAGATTTGCTAGAAAATCATGAGATTACGAAACAACAGGAAAGAGAGCAAAGTTTGTTTCCCAAATGCAATGCTCCAACTTAGTGCAGTCTTTCCAGTTTGAGCTCATTTTCTTACTAAATACAGAACAAATCAGTGAGCTTTTGAATGTTTTTTTTTTCTTCTGTTTTATATTTTATCACAGTAGAAGTTCCTGGAGTTCTGAAAATGTGGCTGATTACAAGAAGAATAGACAAAAAAAAGGAACAGTGAGTTTCAGATACATTAGACATAACAAAATGTCTATGTGTGTGTTTAATTATAACTGCTATCTGATATGTTCTGATGAAATACAGCTAGCCCGTCTTCTTCAAAATAATTTTGGTCTGTGTAATCTCACTACATGCTTACTTCCCTGACTCCTATTTCACCCATTAGCTAAATATTTTTGTTGTCTTAACGTCAGCTCAAATAATTTTGTCTGTTCTGAGAGCGGAAACTGTGGCTGACAGATCAGGTTTTGAATATTAGGGGAGTTAGTGGGGCACAAGCTTCCTTGCCTGAGGCCCACAGTAACAGATCCTCATGCTGTTGAGACAGTGTTTTTTCAACATGCTCAGAGTTTATTGGCATGAAAAGTATTTAAATACTAGGATATGATTAAGAAAAAAGAGCACAGTCCCTGCCCACTGAAAAGGGCAGATGCAAAACTAACCTGTGGCAGTTCTCCCCTCAGCGAGCTGTCATGGGATGGCCTGACACCAGGCTTCTTGGATGTCAGCCAGCAGAACATGAGCAACAAACTTATGTGGACCAAAGTGAGGAAAAAATGAGAGGCTGAATGTCTGTCTTACTTCTAGTGAGTGCTCGGGTGCAGTAATGAGTGCTGTGACAATGACAACCAAAGCTGACTATCTGCAGCCTTAACCAGGGGGTTACAAATGTGACAGAAAATATATATGTGGAAGATATGTATAGCATTAAATATTCACTGGTTTTGGAAAGAAATTAATGTACAGTATAGGATTTCAATATTTAGGCAGCCCTGCTCGTTTCTTTCACTCACCCCTATTTTCTAAAAAAAAGACAAGCATTTCTCTAAAGAAATATATCCTATTATAAAATCATGTCCTACAGTTTCAAGAAGACACTTAATACCTTTAACCAAACTGACAAGATAATTGCAATCTTTTTTTTTTTTTATTGTCCAAAATATATTCTTATGCATCAAGAGTAAGAATTTGCAGTATTATCCATCGGTCATTTATCTGAAGACTGAACAAGAGACATTTCATTACCTTTCTCCTGATTTCAACCAGTTCTTCTTTGGAGAGCAAACGCAAAGTGAAACATACCCGTATGAACTGGTACGTTCAAAGTACGTGGCCATAAAACAAGTCAGCTCTTTTCCTGTGAGATCATTTTGTACCCTCTTTTTGGTAACAGATTGCACTGCTTGCCAATGACTACTACAACTATTGTCAAGTTATTTTACAAATGGTGAGAGAGAGCAAGCTTGACAAGGTATGCCTTTTCTTTAATAACGTTTACTCTGACAACAGCAAGCAACTGTAAGGGTAAAATTGTATCTGCGTAGCTTATTTACATGATGGTTTGAGCTAAGGTAGATGATTTACAGACAAAGGAGCACTCGGTCAAGTTATTTTAAAATTCTGAATTATCACAATATGCTCCAAGAATCTGAGTTTGTAAGCATATTCTGAGCCCTCCTGGCACATCAGTAAGTCTCAGCTGAGCACATAACACGTAGCCATGGACGCATATCTTTAATTACATCCTCATATCCATGGCACAATTCTTTGTTTCTTTCCTCTTTTATACACTGCCTGGTGAGGTTCAGCTTCTTGCTGCTTCCCCAGGACACTTCCACTTACACTGGAGCCCAGCCAGGATGGGCCCAGGCAAAGAGCCCATCTCCATGGTCATTCCTTTGCTTCTGTGCCTCTGTGTTGTCTTAGTGAATTACACTTCACATTCCGCAAGTGTAAAATCAGTGAAAATTCATAAAGGGCTCTGTGTGACAGGTGGAAGACTGTATCATGTCATTCTGGAAATCTCTGCAGCCTGAAAGAGTAGAACTGATGTGCTTGCCAGATGTGTGCCACCTGTTGAAAAGCTATGATAGGTATCTATTCAAGGTACTGTACACACATTTGCTTGTTGTAATCATGCTATTTCATGTTTGTGTCTTTTTGGTAGTTCTAAGGAGAAGGGTCCTCTCTTTCTTGTGTGCTGTACAATGGGATTTTCATTCACTCCTCAACTCTATCTTTTGGCTTCTTCTGAGACAGCCCAGTATGGGTTTTGAAAGGAGCCAGTGGAATTTGGGATAGCTTCCATTTTGCTCCTATATATTAATTTGAAAGTTCCTAATATCAACGGAGTGTGCTGTTGTAAATCTGTCTGTGGTTCTGGCATGAGGTTATGTGACTGAAATTTCAACTGATAATAGTTTTCCAGATTATGAGAGTTACTTTTCCTTTGAGAACACTACTGCATTTCTCAGTGACCTTCCTCATAGAAATATGCAGTTTTCTGATAAAAATAATTTGGTTGTTACTTCCAGCAGGTCATTAAGTATTGTCTAGAAATTAATTCAGGAAGCAACATTTACTCTTAGGATCTTTTTCCTTCTGCTAAAAGAGGTAGCTTAGCTGTTGCTTAATTGGAAGAAAAAAATGGGCTTCTTTACACTTACATTTAAAATATTTTATTTCATGCTGCTGTAAATATCTGTGGTACACCAGTCATGTGCAGCAGCATGAATTTGTATTCTAGGAATTGGAGAACATCCTGCTTCCTGATTTCCTGGAGGAGGTGCCTGCACAACACATAGACTCAATCAGATCATTCAGTGAAAATGTTAAATGTTGGATGCTTAATCCTTTGGGAGGTTTTCCATTACAGCTCCAAACATCCAAATCTAATGGTAGGTTTGAGTAAAAGAGATATTTTCAAGAATAATCTTTGGTTCAACTGTAGAGAAGATTGTATTGTAGAAGAAGATTGTACAAAAGTCTTAAATTATTTTAAAAAATTAGCTGATATAATGTTGATTGTAGCAACAACTAGAGTTAGTTGGTATACAGTTAAAAATAAATGGTCTTAGATAATGTGTGAGAACACTTTTAAGCCAAAAGTGTTCCCAATTCATGGTAAATTGAAATGTACTTAAATCTTCTTATCTGTCTCTTGCCATGATTGTTTTGGCTGTGTAGGTGACCAATAATATGCAGCATGCCCTCTGAAACTCAGATATTACTCCTTCTTCCTCTTACAAGTGGCTTTATGCTGATAAATTAATTAATGGCTGTAGCACAGGCCAATATAAAAGGAAAAAAGCATAGTCCTGTAGGGAAAATAAGACTGACGCTAGAGGACGACTGGAAAATATCTGTACTCTACAAAGCTGTGTGTGTATGTGTGTGTTTGTAAATATGTACATATACACATATATTTATACCTATTGATGCCATGATGATTTTTTTGCCTTTT
>WEIT01032332.1:0-23567 GCA_013389985.1 Dryoscopus gambensis
TCTACAAAGCGCCAACCTGAAAAAGCGTAATCCGGTCTGTAAGCCTGTCCTCTGTCTCTTCCACCAAACCAACAGTGGGGATGTTTCCTTCAACAGATTCCAGCTGTCTGGTAAGTTCCTGGTAATCTTCATCCAGATGCATCCAGGTCTACAAGCACAAATTATCCACGTATATGGTGAATCTGGGTAGCTGGAAATTTTATTACTTTTTTTTAAAAATCTGAAATCCTACAGCTACATGGCTGTAAAAGTAAAGAAATAACTGTAAAAATGTCTAGAAAACCTGTAAAAAGACATCATCTCTGTGCCAAGCTCAACTTTTGGTTAGAATACGTGCATAAAATTGTCATGCTCTCCTCATCAGCTAAAGCTAAGCAGCTCTTTAAACTTAGAGGAACAAAACTTGTGCCACCACAAGAGTTAAACAGAAAAGATTCCATGTAGTCTATCAGTGCTTTGTGTGTATGACAAAACGGACCAATGCTCATCAGTTCTGTCCAAGCACAGGAAATCAACATCATAGAATATCCTGGTGGTTGATCACAATGGAAGTACAGAAAAGACCACAGAAATTCTCACCTCTAGAATATATTCCAGCTCCACACCTCGTTTATGAGCCAGCTTTAATATAGCTGAAGCTTGTGTCATTATCTCTGAATGTGACTGAGTTTCCTTCAAGGGGGCAAAGCTACTCATCTTTCTAAAAAGTGTTTCTGTCAGGATCATGTGAGACTCCAACCCTTGAAAATATTCCTGAAAAATTTGGATGTGAGGGAGAGAGAGAATAGAAAAGAGAAAGTACAATTGTTACTCAATTCATTACCACTAAAGCAACACTTTAAGACATAAACAGTAAAATCAAGTATCTACAGACATAGAATTAGGTAAACCTTTGACTTCACAACATTTCATGAAGACCAACACAATTTAAAGAGGACAAGGGTCTATTCAAAGAAAGAAGTCAGTCATTCTTTCCATGCAAATTCCATCCTGACCCTTGTTCCATAAACAAAACCAGCTTAGATCAGATAAACACCCCCAAAAATTTCTGCGTAATGAAAATTTGGAAAATCCTGGTCATATTTGTGGGTGCTTTTACCAAATGTAAATTTCTGTTGAAAATAAATGGAGTGGTGGATGAAAATGCTATGTAGCATGACAGAACAATACTAGGAACTTGTTATTACAATAAGGAAGAAAATGCAATCTACCTGGGTTCACCTTCCACAAAGCATTTGAAACTCAGTCTGTCAAAACAGTTCATTGGCTCCAATTTAAAATACGGTCTGGCGCACCATTCTGAAAAGCTCCTGAATCCTTTGGAACAGAAGGTTAGCAATTTGCTCTTCACAAGTGTCCTGGTTTTGGCTGGGATAGAGTTTATTTTCTTCTAAGTAGCTGGTACAGCACTGCATTTTGGCTTTACTATGGGAATAATGTTGATGACATACTGATGTTTTGTTTGTTGCTAAGCAGTGTTTAGCCCAAGTCAAAGACTTTTCAGCTTCCCTTGCTCTGCCAGTGAGGAGGTGCATAAGGAGCCAGAAAGGAGCACGGCCAGGACAGCTGACCTGAACTGGCCAAAGAGATATTCCATACCATAGAGCATCATGTTCGGTATATAAACTTGGGAGAGCTGGTGAACAACTATATTGTATATCACTTACTTATTTCCCTTGTGTTTATTTCTCTCTCTCCTTTCCATTACAATTATATTCAGTATTTCTATTATTATTATTATTATTATTGCTATTAGTATTAGTATTTGTATCTCAATCTACAAGGCTTACCTTTTCTTTCCGATTCTCCTTCTCCTCATGGAAGGAACAGGTAAGTGAGGAAACAGCTGTGTGATACTTAGTTTCCCACTGGGGCTAAACCGTGACAACAAGTTTACAGTCATTACTAGCCCTGAAATATGTCCCAGTTTCTTACCTTATGTTTTTCAAGCAACGACTGAACCTCTTCCTTAGAAGAAACAATCATTTTCTGGTCACCAGCCATTTTTTCTTGGCCTGTTTCTACCAGGTCAGCCAGGTCCTGCAAAGCCCGCTCATACTGCCTCTTAAGAGCCATATTCTGATTCAGATCACTCCGCCTGGATCCAATGATCATCAGCAGCTCATCATATTTATCCTGGGGGGCAAAGGACAGCAACGGTGATTCTTATTTCACACCTTATGCATCTTCCTGGAAGATGTCCCTGTACTCTCTGTGAATACTGGCAGAATAACATTTATTTCCAGCTCAAAAAGAGTTTGCAGATATACTGACTTCATTGATAAATTAACAACTCACCATTTAAAGACATAAAAAATAAGCAAGACCTGCAACTCTTTCAAGTGCATGAATTGACAAAAAAATTAGCAGAATCCCTAAGGCTTAATATAATAACATTATACAATAATGTAAGTAGCAAAGAAGTAGGATGGCTTAACGCATCAAAAAACAGTGACTACTATGCAATGCAGATGCTGTTTACATTTTACTTTTTGTAATGCAGAGGACTGGATGGATTCCATCATGGGTACAGACTATAGGCATCTCAAACTCAGGTTTATTTCCTTCTCCTGCTCCGGAATCTTACAAGCAAGATACATACAACTTACTGTAAAAACCAAACCAAGTCCATACTTTTGATCTATACAAGACATTCCAACAACCAAAATATCTCTATCATCATCCAGTCCTAGAACAAGGTGCCCACTCGCCGATTGTACCTGGCTCTCCTGGCTTTAAACAGAAAAATGTGGGAAACACAACTGTCAGAAGAAAGCCAAAGGAAGGCTTTTCTAAAAATTGAAATGAAGGGGAGGGGAACATAATGGCAGCAACATCTGAGAGCAAAAAAACCCCCAAAATCCCAACACAAACCAGCAGGAGGCGCTAAGACCGAAAGGATAAAGAACTGGGGAAAAGACACATTTCTTAGTGATTTATTTCTTAGTCATTCCTTTTTAATTAGTATCACTGTCTTGTTGGCTTAGTAAGTTTATGGTCCAGTTTCAGGTGCTTTATTTGGTTCCAGTTTATTATTAGGTCATTGTAAATGGTAAAATTCAGTCATAAACCTTCTCCTTGATATTTCCTCAAGCATTGCCCTGCATCAGCCAAACTGCTCAAAAAGGACTTTCAACAGGTCTACAGAAGTTGAAGATTAATTGCCCTCATGTATTTACATGCGAGATGGTCTAGCAAAAGCAGAACATTTCCAGTTTCAGGTCTCACTTCACTCTATATCCTCCTTTACCCTCTTCCTTCTTTTAATGAGAGTTCTGAGACAGTACTAAACCACAGATCATGAGACACTGGTGAGAACAGGGATGAACCTTCAGCAGACAAATTTATGTTTACATGTTTAATTTCATCTGTTTGAAAAGGGAGTGGACAAGGGCTGAGAGAAACCATGGTTTTGTAGATTTTTACAATTAATACTGCTAATAACAGAGATCTCAGAAAATCCGAAGAGGCAAAAATAGAAAAACTAGGTGAACCAGAGAGAACATAATCTCTTTTGTACACTTAAATGCTTTTAAATCCCTTTTCCTAAACTGCCTTATGAACAATAAAAATGAGCATTCCTTTGATATCACTGGTGATAGGATGGACAGGTCTACAATGGAACTAATGAACCATACCTGGATCTTAGACAATTCTTGTACAGAAGGTTGGTCAATTTGTAGCTTGTCTATACGCTTCTTTAACTCATTGATTCCAGAATCCAGTTCCTTTAAACCTTCTTCTGCCTGCAGTATGACCTGTACATGAAAATTACATTGCTTAGTTTGAAGTTTTAATAACAGTAGTGTAGCTGGCCTATAATCATATTCTTTTCTGCTTGCAGTACTAATCAGACCTTCAGTGTGCTGAAATTTTAAAGGACCCTATGAAGGAAATGCATTAATTAAAAGTTGGGAGAGCCCAGCTTTTTTCTTAAAGTTAAATAAACATATCATTATTATTTTTAAAAACAAGCTGTTTTAGTATCACATAAAATACTATGCTTAGTATTTTATATACGAAACATCTCTGTAAATTTCCATGCTTTTAATTTTATAGTAGAGGCCCAAAAGAATTTTTTTTATGCAGCAACGTCTTTTAAAGAATTCTTTTTGTTAACAGTCATTCCAAGCAAACAACCATCACAACAGAGCCCATGTATGAAAGCAAAGAGCCGTGCACAGCTCACTTTCAAGATCGGGATGGGGCCAAAATTACTGTCAAGGAAAAAAGATTGGTAGCGATGCCTCATCCTGGGCTTAGAATTTAAAAGCCAAACATGGTTAGAGGGAAAAAAGGGATTTTACCTCAGAGTTTAGTAAGGATCCTTAGATCCAGGCAGGAGCACTCTGCAAGAATGCCCCCCCTGGACCGAGGCACGGAATGCACGTTGGAAAATGCACACCGGAGAATACACGGAAAAGCCTCCGCGGCGATAGTTTGCTTAAACAATTATAGACCTTACATGTTAGCATATTTATCATAGATTTCCCAATGGGAGGCTCAGGAGGAGCCCCCTCGTAAGGAGTGGCTCCCCCCTGCATAGATCTATCTTAGTTTACAGAATGTGTTCTGGAGAAGACCTTGGGTCTGGGGCTTGCTGACCTCCTGACTACAAAGCTTCCAAGATGTTTGGTCTCTTGGCTTAACAGAACTTTGGGTCTAAGCTAGTTATCGAACTTAGGGAATTACAAGTATGTGGGCTAAAAGCACTGAGGGTATAGAAACGCTGCATAAAAGTGTATATGAAGGGGTATATGAGAGGAATATATGAAAAAGCAAAAATCATTATGGCATCAGTAGCTCCCCTTTTGCATTTGGAAAACAACAACTTAAGAACACAGACTGGTATTTGCAAGTGTCTGCAGGTGATGAGTTTTATCAGTGGAAGTCACAATCTTTCCTAGGTCTCTGCTGAAGTAACCCATGGAGATTGTAACAAGGTTAAAAGCGTGAGGTAGATTCCTGTACTTACAGGCCTTTGTTGAGGCCCTCTCTCAGAAGCTGCCTATCCAAACACTCTTAAACTATGTATGTGAAGTAGAACTCCCGCCCTCCAGTAAAATGGAGTTTACACACTACAGTCACTAAACTTCCACTTCATGCAGCTAAAGTCACCTGGCTGATTAAGTGCCTTATTTCTACTTTCCTAACCACATACTGAACAAACAGCAACGCTTTAAAATTTGAATGTTTTATCAGCCAAGGGAGATTTTCTGAAACAAATAATTTCACTTGCTTTTGTTACCACATTGTTTTCCTAGTTGGTAGTTAAATTAATCATACAGGAAATAAATGTTTGCCAGTGTTTGGCGTCACAAAAGATAGAAAAGAAAAGACATAGTGCAACCAGTAACAAGAAATATATATAGAAAGTAGCCCTTAACATGCTTCATTCATTTTTCTCACTGGCAAAACACAAACAAGGAAACAGGATATACTTTTTCATATAAATAATTAATTATTCATCAGGCCATTCCAGATAAAGAAATAATAATTACTGCCTTAAATTAGAATAAGAAATATTAAAGACATCATTATAAATCAGTGAGCAAGAAAGGGCCTTTGGTTCTTAATAAAGTTTAACGGTTGAAGAATTTAGCAGAAGTCTGGACTTCTTTTGTTTATTGAAGTTTTCTTTTTTTTCAAATACTGCCCAGTGTAAGCATAACTAGATACTAGGTCAGCTGGAGAGGTAAGAGAGACACTTTACTGTAGAGGTTTTTGGTTGTGTCTTCTTGTTTTATTTACTTATCAACATGTGTAGTACACTTTTGGACATACCCACTTTCCTATACTTCACGTGAACATGTATGTTCTCCCTTTAAAAGCAACCATTCTCTAGAATCCATTTATACTTTGGATAGAAACTACCTCTTCCCCTCTCCCCAGGCAACAGGTATGTGGTAGTACCTGCATTTGTTCTGTTTCTGGTCTGTCAGCTGCCTCTGCTAATTTCTGTAGAAGTAGGTATTTGCTATCAGCCACCGATGTAAACATGAGCTTCAGATCATTCTACAGGAGAAAAAACCAACAAATTATAGCCAATTGCAGCACAAAACAACTGAAAAATATTCCATGTTTCAAGATTTTTAAATCATCAAATGTTACATGGCCAGCACTACACCATAAAACTTACTCAAACAGCGCCATAATGGGCCAGTGCAAAAAATTTAGCATTGCTGAAAATCCAGCTATGGAAACTAAGAGCTAAAGCAACTCCTATTCAGAACATATCCTGTGAATGCACTTCTGCTTTTGCCTTCCAATTAGATAACTAATTACCAAGGGTCATTACCTTCATGTAACAAAAACATGTTATTCTTGTGCACTTATTCAACCACTTATGATTGTAAACAAGCTTGATTTTACTTTTAAGGCAAGCTGTTTTAATGACAGACTTGAGCAAATATAACACGTAAGTAAACAAGGCCTCTACACATTACAGAGCTAACCACAAGCCAAAACTTTTAGAATATTTTATCAGAACAGACACATAAATATTACTTAACAATTTTGCCAAAATACAATCAATTATCTTTTTCTTGCACTCATCCCAACAGAAAATTATCAGCACATTTTTCTGAGACTTTCAGCATTACATAAGAGGTGCATTAATGATTTTGTATTTATTTTTACATTCAGTAATTACTTTGAATACTAAAACTCTCTAAGTATAATGCAACGAATTCTAATCAACTTTGCTGTCATCAGCAAAGGGAAGTCTTTCACTGAAAAATGGTGACTGCAGAGGAAAGATTGTGGGTTTTGAAAGGAAATCCAGTAGTAACAATCCATGAAAAGATGACACTAATCTAAAGTTATAAGAAATCTTTTTTTTCTTTAAATTATGGGGCTTTTAATTAAAAATAAACCATACTGAAGGGCTTTATATAGTAATGATAATGACAAAAATGATGATAATAATAATAATGAGATAATGTAGAGACCAAGTAAGATCTGAAAGCTTTTCTGAACTCTGAAAAGTTTTCTGAAAGTGCACATTTCTCCACTTATCATCATTTTTCATACTTGCACAACACAGACTGCCCTTCATGTAATGCCAGCAGGCTGAGACAGCATGGAATGATTATCACTTTACAGTAATCACATGAGTTGTAGAAGCCTTCTAGCAGAGAGTTTAAATTCTGAGTAATCATTAGGGTATCACATTTTGCATAGCCTGAGAAGTTTGATTTTTCATCAATAAAAAACCTGTGACAACCTTGTTCTTTTGATTTGGTACCAAAAGTTCACAGCATTTACATCCCCATTTGACATAATGGGGATATAAATGTTAATGCCATCACCTGGGCCTCATACCTTGAATGTGACGATTTGCTGGAGCCGCCCTTTCATCTGATGGCATCTCTGATTTACCACTGACTCCAGTAAGGTCAGTCTTCTCAGGAGACAATCCAAAGTGTCTTCTATAATAACCCTATTATCACTACCATCAGGAAATAGCTGAGCAAACAAAGTCTTGTTCTTATCCACTTCTTCTGTTATGTCTTTGATTTCTTTGGCAAGAGACTAATTTTGTAGAAAAACAAAAGTGACAGTCAGACATTCTGGAAAGCAGGCAAACACTGCCATAACCACTTCTCATCAGTTTTGCAGTGATGTAGTGGCTTTTTTACATTGTTGGTATACACGCATGGTAGAAAAAGATGGCAGCTACAGTAATCTCTGACAGTAAAAAGATTCCAGACTGCTCCAAGGAAAACAAGTGCTGGAATGAAATGATGTAAAGCCATGGAAACATTTGGGTTGGATTAAAGGTCATCTAGTCCAACCCCCCTGAAGTAAATATTGACATCTTCAACTAAATCAGGATGCTCAGAGTCGTCTCTAGCCTGACTCTGAATGTTTCCAGGGATGAGACATCCACCACCTCTCTGGGCAACCTGCTCCAGTGTTCCACCACCCTCACAGTAAGAANTCCCCCCGCCTCGCCCCTAATTAATGTTGACGAACTTGTACTGTTTCTATATCCCAGAGCATTCCTCCCTCTTTTTTCGCTTTGTTTCAATTTCAACAACATAGTTGTTTGCTAATACTTAGAAAAGAAGTTAAACAGAGTCTCTACTTTGTGCAACATTCTCTACACAGCCAACTGCAGAATGTTGCAGTTACATAGAGATTATGTCAGCAACATGTCACTTATCCAGGATGCTAATATTTTTGTTCTAAATACTACATAAAATGCACACTTATTGGCAATTGAAAGGAAGTCCTACTCATGGATTCCCTACCTCTTGTTTGCAAAGGTATGTTTCTGTTTCCTCCTCTGGCAACAGGGCTGTAGCAACAAAGACCTGCTCTTCCACACCATCCAGCCACACCGACGTGGCTGTGACACCATCATACAGCTTCTGTTCAAGATGCAGGGTCTCCTCCATCCGTCCAGCCTGGGCAAAAGGAACCAGAGAACTCCAGAATAGAAATACACGACTAACTTCTAATATTTGGGAAAGGCCTGGATTTCTGGGTCATAGCTGGAAGAGTTTCACTGTAAATGTGGCTTTGCTGGAGGACAGGTGTAAAGACAATTGAAAATTACCTCAGATGAGATATCTTCAAAGGCCTGATTCAATTCAACCAGTACTGGTGACACTAAGGATTTATCTTCATCCTGTGTCTCCTCCTTATACAAAGGCATTCCAGGTATCAGTCTGTTTGGTCTGCTATAAAGCTGCTGAGAGAGAAGCACTAATTAGGATGCATCTACCATATGCAGAGCACAGAATTCAGCTGTCCAGATTCCCCACTGACTGAGGCTATCACTAGCTTAATGCTCATGGTTCTCCCACAAAGGCTCCATGTCATGAATATTTTGAATAAATATTGTTCAACAGGAGGTTCACTAGAAATGCAGGATAAATACTTGTAGCCAGAATTAAAAACTACTAGTTTTTACCAAAAATATATTAATTACTGTTTAATTAATACAAGGTATTTAGAACTCTGGAAGCTGATTAATAGAGTGTTATACAAAGAAAAGTGGGTCTGGGTCTATTAACAATAAAATGGAAGATACATGTTAATATAGATTTATGATAATTTAGATGTATGTTAATATAGATTAATATATATTTTTGATTGTCTCCAGTTAATTCATTTATCCCTGTTTCTTTCAATATAAATTTTGTGCCTGAAATTCCTTACCCAGTAAGATCACGAATTTAATATAACCAATAAATTCAAATTGAAAATAACAGTTTTCCCTTAAGTGGTTTCCAGGGTACTGATCAATTCCAGAGGGATGACTTGTTACAGAATTATCTCAAGTTAGATAAGTAGGTAAACATTTTGTCTGAGCTCTTTCTTCCTTTCTAGTTCATTAACCTGATGGTAGGGTGATTCAAATCACTTTGAACATGAGCAGTGCTAGTGCTAATATTTAACAGTTTTTAAAGGTGTCACAAAAATAAATTGTTCCCTATCTCATGCATTAACTACAGCATCTTAATAGATCTACATATTGTACCTCTTGTTGTAACAACTGCTTTCAAAGAAAAAATGGAATGAGAAATTAAAAAAAGCTACCAGCTGTTCTTTTTCCAAAGCTTTCTGGAGCAGTCTCTGCTTGGTACTGAATTCCTGGTTTAGGCTTTCCCATTTCCTCTTCATCTGTTCTTCAGGGCATGGCTTCTCACCTTCCAGGACTAATTCCTCAGAGACTACATCAGGCTTCTCACTGAATTGGAAGATGCATAAAGGTTTAACAAATGGAAAAGTTATAACCATTTAAAGTTATAATTTTCCATTAGGAAATTCTACATTTAAATTAAGTGCTACTTTTTAAAACTTTGAGTTGTTGGTTTTGGTTTTGAGGTAATAGGACAAACGCTGGTTTGAACAACAAGAAGTTCTTGTCTGATGGAATAAAATCTACTTTCTAAAAAACTGTTTAGAGTTGCAAGTACCCAAAATAAGTTAAAAATCCCCAAACCAGACTGAGTATATACTACATTAAAATGCAACCTATAAAGAGGTTTTAGTTCAAAGCATGAATTAAAATAAATATTTTATCTGACTCCTTCCTCACCTCCTTTCTCAAAATGCCAGATATACTGAGATAACTTAATGCAGTACAAGCATATGAGTTTAGCTTTGGTAAACAGTTAACATTCAGAATTTTCTGTTTGATTTTTTTTTTGTTTATTTCTATAATATACCATCATTTGACAGAAGGAAGCCTCAACCAGAAGGAGACTGGGTAAGTACTTTCTGGCAGTAGAATCAAGGCTTCAAAAAGAAAAATACTTGCTAATTGCAGGAAAAATAAAATTAAGCAATGAACAGCTCATCTGGGAAGATCTGGTTACAACAATGGCAGATGCCAATGTTTGAGGTAGATATCATTCACACACCGGCGCTGGTCCATAAAGTTATAGTACCTGATCCAGTGCTTGTCTAATGAGACCCACCAGTCTTTGATTTTATTTTTAATGCCTGCTAAAAAGAATAAAGGGCATTTCTAAATGCTGAAGGTGATCTATTATCACAAAAGTTTGTGTAACTGTATTATCAGATCCCTGAATTATAAATCAGGACTCCAGTATCCTAGGTGCTGTATAAAAATGATAAAACAAATATTAGAGGATTATGAGCAGAAGAAAAATGTAAACGTAAGGATGACAAAGCACAGCCGCAGAAATTTAGTTTTCGGAACAACGCATGAAAGCAAACCTTATGGATGGGCCTTCAATAGAGCTTTGCTGTGTTAGGATCTCTCCTCCACGGCATGCTACCGATCGAAGCAGATTCTTCTGCTCTTCTAGCTCTTGTTCCAGCTCCTAGTCACAAAAAAACAGAACAAATCTCAAACAAACTGGTTTTGTCTTAGAAGGATATGTCTACCTTGCTTAACTGTCAAGCAAAGTTAGCTGAGCTACTTCTGAAATGGTTTGCTTGAACACCAAAAGTGGTCCAAAATCTCCAGCCAGGGACACAGAAAAATTGGGTACATAAACTGGATTATTGAACTAATTAACTAATGCAATGCAGTTTCTGGAACCTACCCTAGCGAGAATATCTGCGTATCATGCAACACAATAATATGTGTATCTTTGCTTCTATGAAGGCAAAGTTATTATTTTGAATATTATCATCCCTCCTTAGAGTAACTTAAAGGGTTGATTCAATGGACAAAAGAAAAATAGAGTGATTAAGTGAATTGAGCATGATTACCCAGGAAGTCTAGTCTGCCTGACTGTTACAGATATAAAACAGTAAATTCAGATGCATCATTACAAAAGCAGTGAGTAAGAAACAGTGTAAAAATTAATATTTCAATGGAAATATTAAAAAGAGTGGCTCAGCTATGGCATTAAGTGCAATCTAAAGACGGGAGTAAAAGAAATACACAACACCAACTTTCTGTTGCTGCAGGGTACTCTGCTGCTGCTGTGAGCGAGTAGTTCTTGCTTGTGCCAGCCATTCTTGAACACTGGGGCTTTGCGAGGAAACGAAGTCCTGATCACTCTCCTCCTTTTCTTGTAAAGATCCCTGCTTTAAGAAAGATAAATTAAGACTTAAAAAAATCTCCTGCATTGTTAGAGAGATTGCAGGTCCAGCTGATCTATGCAAAACCACCTCCCACCTCTCAGGTTGATGGCTCACATAAATTCTGAAGTAAAAAATGACTTTAGATTTCTGACTTTTACTGGCTTTTGGCTTCTAGCAAGAAGACCATCCCTAAAAATGTAAAAATAAACAGGCATTACTGTATTTAGCAGAATCAGAGACCAGAGGTCAGAGACCACAGACTGGTGTGTTTCTAAAGAGTGTTCTGCTTTCTAAAAATCAGCCTTGATCTGTAAAGGAGGGTGCAACTTTAGCTGGCAATGCAGGGATTCAGTGGTTTGTTTCTGCCAGGTTTGTTTTTAATGTAATAAAAGTAGTTTTTTTGTCTAACTGAGAGGGAGAAAATTCTGGTTGTCATTCTGGTCAATACTTATTTATCAGTAAGTACAGAACTCTATGTTTGGCAGAAACACACTGGGTAAACAGCAGAGAAAGTAAGGGAGATCAAACCACAGAATGTTAGAACAGCACAGCAAAAGCAACAGTTCCTCCCATTCATATTTCTATCAATTTTTTTTCCAACATGAGCGATGAGACTTTCTGTGTAAGCAATGCAAAAAAGAACAAATGCCTTAATAGCTCAAAAAATGTTTTATCAACTTCTTGGCTTCCAAAGTCCATGTTGGCCGTAAGTTTAAATAATTTTAGCAGCCAATCTATTCAAATGTAGGTATTTTAACATACTTGGCCTTATGTTAGAGACAGACTTGTAGGTCTGGCTACTTAGATGTACACGTCTGTCTGGATTTAATTAATATTACTTGCAGTCATATGATGACTGTAGAGCTTGCACCTTTTTGGGTTTTTTGAATGCTTCAAGATCTAAAGCTGGGGCTTAATACCTCTCCCATCTTGTCTGTACATTTCATTTCTGTAGGATTCATATTATACCCATGATTCAGTTCTTATTCTAGATTAAGAGTGCCAAATGGTTCAACAACAGGCTCTCCAAAACACAGACACTATGCCTTCCAGAGGACGTTTCTCGAATCACACAGGGACCAGCAGGGCAGAAGGTGGGTGTGGAAATCCTACTTGCCTCACCCGGTGCTCCTTATGCTAACAACCAAGATGGGCCTTTGCCACCAGGGTCCCTGGCACCAGCCACTCATACAGCACAGTTTTGCTAAGTAGTAGAAGTTAGGTGTAAGATTTTAATTTTGGGAGATGATGAGTGTACTGAAGTTGAAAGGAGTGATTAATGTTAGAGGATATGAACTGTTAAGAGGAGCAAAAGAAGCAAGAAGTATCTGGAGACTGAAAGAACCATTAGCTCTTGCCTTATGAAATAACTGTGTTTTGCTAAGGTTTCTGTTTGCAGGTAAACTGTGATACTTTACTTTGTAGGAACAAGTTTATAGAAAAGCTGACGTAGTTGGATTGTGAACAATGTTATTACAGAATGTCAGACTGGGAAAAGAAAATAATATGCGAGAGGTAAAGAAAGTCTGGAATTTTAGCTTTCCTATTACAAGTTATAAAACAGAGAATCTTTCTGTAAATTGTGGGGGGAAAACATCTGCTTCATTTTACATACTCTAGGGACTACAGCCATTCAACTTGTAAATTTCTTTAGAGAACAGTATCTAGTTCTTCTTTGCATTTGGGCGGGCTGGTTGATTTCAGTTACATTTTGGGTCCCTTTTTCTCTGGGAAGAGGACTGAGAAGCTACAATTTTGGAATTATACTGGGATGTATAAATAATAGTCTCATAGTTCCTGCAAGAGCAAAGAGTGTAAAAAGGATTGTGGCATTTGTTGATGCAATGAGGTTTTGCAAATATGCTATTGTACATACTTTTTAGATTAAAAGTATTTGTGAACCAGACTTTATCACTGTCAAATTACAGAATTTAAGTTTGAAAAAAATACTGTTGCATTTTCATTTAAAGTCTGTCTGAAGGAACTGTATTACATTTCCTTTAAACAACCAGGGAAATACAAGCTTGAATCTGTTATTCCTGGGTACTGTCCAGTCTAGCACAGAAATAAAAGGAAAATACCTGAAGAATATGGTGATGAAATTCATCTTTCAAAGGATTTCAGACTTTTATAAACTTATATGAGGCATACTTTTTCTTGTGAAACTGGAATCATTCTTCCCCCACACATACTTTGTAATAAGAAGAAACACTGTCTGTTTTGTTGGAGTTTTTTTACTGCAGAATCCATTCAAATTCTTTTTTTTTTTTTTTTTAAGGAGTCTATTTAATGTCATTGTCCCTAAATGAGAGAATAAACAGTAACAGACACAATATTTTGTGTGTGTTTCCAAGTGCTACCTTTGGAGACAGTATAGTCTGGAACACTCCTGTTCCAGTGCATTTCTGATTAGTTCACTACTTTATTTTATGAATAAAGAAGCTGGTCTCCAAGTCACCTTTCCTGTATCACTAGTGACATTCATTAACTAAAATCAGAAGAAAACTGAAATTGTTCCAAGAAAGTCAGAGAATCTCACACTGACTCCTAAAAAGCCTTGTGCACAGCAAAAACAGGCTGAAATATGATTTAAGGAAAATATAGCTCAGTCTTTCTAAGAGTCTTCCAGTGCCACTCGGGAGGTTCCTTCTTTTGGGAGGAGGCTGGTCTACACTTCTGTGCAATTACAAGGTTAGCAGAACATCTGGAGACATGTAAGAGTCTGAATTTTCTATATGGATGAACAACAGTGCTGTTAGTTTGCAGTATTTCTCAGGATTAATAGAATAGAGTTATAGTGGCAGTGGATAGAGTTTGGGGCACCTGATGCTCTTGGCCTCAGTCCATTGTTTGGAAAACAACATTATAGAACTTCTCATTTGAAAAAAAATTACTCGGTGAAGATTAGAAGATGTTATACTGCCTACGTCTATTATCTTACATGATCTGTAAGTGAAGTCAAAGAAAGGCTTGAAATTCATAAAGAAACTTGAGTCTTGCATTTATGCACCACCTTAAATAGTTCATATTCTACACCTGGAAATTATTTTGTTGTTATTTTAGATATTAGAAAGCCATCCGGAATTCTGTTTTAAGAGTTTAAGTATACTAAATCACACTGCTGCATTTAAATTTTTTTAAAATATCTTAAAATTTAGTAAAAAACTGTGATGCCTTTTTTACTTCACAGGTAACAGATTAGAACAAAGTAGCAAGTGCCTACATGCTGTGGATTACTTTTCATATGCCTAGTCATGAGGTTTAATAGGCAGGAATAACATGAAAGTTACTTCATCTTAGATGCAATAGGAACAAATACCTGGGGGTTTCCTTTTTTTATTATTCCTTCATTTTTCTGAAACGATATTAAGTTTTAAAGCTATTCAGTTGCTTTGGACTAAAAATAGGTCTTAGAACATCAAGTGACTTTTCAAGCTAACCTCTCAGTAGACTTTAATCTGCATTACAAGCCAGAAATCTTTGAAGCTTATCATGTTTAATTTGCACAGCAAAGCCAAGAAAAGAAGTAAAAGAAAAGGGGGGGTAGGGAGTCACAGCAGGGCAAGCAAATTCAAAACCAGTCAGTCACATTACATGGTTGGGTTTCTTGTATGTATTCGGTTCTCCACATGCTAGTTTGACCTAAAGAATGACCAAAAGCAACTGTTAAATACAATGAATTAGTGGCAATGGGAAGACCAAAGATGCTAGGAATAGAAACCTACGGCAAGATGGAGGTTAAATGAATTTTTTGCTTATAAAATATTTTATTTGGTATAATGATGCCACTAAGTATTAGCCATAATTAAAAATGTTTCCTTATGTTATCTGTTCACCGTGTTGCGCACACTGCAAAAAAGCACATATTTAGGATCATTCTTTTCTTCAGGGGAGTAATGCTGCCCCAGACAATACACAGTCTATAGGGACTGGAAACAAGCATAGAATATACCCAGATCAAGCTAATCATGTATCTATTTTATTATTGTCCTTTCAGTGAAGATACTGAGGTTAGGATAGTTTTACCATAAAGTGATGTTAATTTGAAAATGATAAACTAAAGCTTTCTAGGCAGTTCTTTATTTTGGAGTTACAATTCCATGTACTAACTAAAGATTAATAACTCAAGCTGATTCAGCGCAGAACTTTTACTCCTTTTCCCAGCTGCATAAGCCTGCTATGAAATCCCCAAACTCCCGTCCACCATGAAAGCAGCTGGAAAGAGGCACTTACCCGAATGTTGATCTGTTTGTCGTGGAGCACTCTCTGCAGCTCCAGAAGGCTGCCCTTCAGAGTCCTGAGCTTCACAGCCAGCTGCTCTGCTTCATCCTTGGTGTGAGCCTTCCCTTCCATAAGCAAGTTCTCGTTGTGCACAGACAGCTCTGACAAGGCTACCACCTTCTGTTCTATTTCAACCAACATGTTCTGCAGCAGCAAAAACAAAGACCCAAATTCATACATTTTCCAGCATCTGTCACGTTTTCAGGCAAGATGACCTGCGGCCTACCTCACCCGTTGCCAAACCAAGAGCAAGTCAGATTATCATTGCTTTGCCTTCCAGTCCCATTCAGAGTCCTTTAGAATATGCTTGAAAATGTTTGTATTTGCCATTTCAGTTTGCAACCTTTATCAAAATACGAAATTAAAAAGTTACTTGCAATGAATAATTTGTTGTAGAGGAGATGCTCTTTATTTGCATATTAAAGGTAAGGGTGGCTAAGAAGCTAGACTGACATCCCTTAATGACAAGAAATGAAGCACGCAGCCAGAGTTACTTCTTTCCTCATCTTTCATTTACATGTAGTCAAGTGCTTCCTACCTCCTCCTGTGTGTTGCTCTGGCTGTGTTGATAAGCTTCTCTTCTCACTATTTGCTCTTTCTGATTGGTGCATGACGGACTTAAGGATTTCTGTTTAATCCTCTTTAGTCTAAAGAGAGACTTAAAGTGACAAATCTCTGGCATGTTTATTCTGAAAAGCTACTTCCCTGACATTCCATTAACCATTCACATATTAGAGACATCGTGCATATTTTGATCTTCCAGATTCAACGCTCAAACAAGTCTTGCTTAAAAACCTAGCCTGACATCAAATGCTTTTGCTTCCATAGCAACTGTCAAGTATGAACTTACAAATATTTCTTCTGAAGGAATGTGTGCTGAATAAGATTGGCAGAGTCTCTAAAAAAGTGGAAAAAATACATAAAAATCACTGCATTAAGATTTTAAGAAGCAGCAAAAGAACAGCAGTATTAACTTTTCCACAAAGTTAACTTTTCTTTTTGAGTTTCCTACAGGCTATATTAAAAAAAAAATACTGCTGTGTTAAAGTTCACAGGGTTTATGTATGTACAACAAAGGGCTCTCAAGGACAGGTGATGAAAGAACTCTTGAGACTAAACAGACTAAAAATTCCAATGATGAAGCATTGTCAGTGAAAATTCATCAGACTTAAATGAAACTTAACTCTCATTTACCCTAAAATAGTTGAGATCCTCATTCTTTAATAAGAAAAGGGATCTGTTGTCCATCTGTCTCCTGTCTCTTTTATAATTTTAATTATAATGATCATACAATTCTAAACTGTCATCTAAAAATGGAAAACTCCCGCTAATTTGAGAACCTGGATGTTATGACTGATCCAAGTCTTGTTAATAGAAGTATTTGCAATAACTCTTATTGCAGCAACATGTCTTTCCTCGTTTTCCTTGTTTTGGTACTCTGAACTGATTAATCTTCAAGCCATAAAACCAGCAAATACTGATGATTATCCTTTACTTTTGCCTGTATGTAAGGATTATTCCTGAAGAAAACGCAACGCTATCCCAGTCATCACTGCTAGTGCCAGTATGTTCTTCAGCTGGAAAAGGATGGTAGGAGAGTACACTGCAGGTGTTTTCATACCTATCAGGTGAGCTGCTCAACAGCTCCAGCTCGAGGGGAGTAAAAACAGTAAGTGAAGCAAATACAACGTCTTTAAAGCTAAACAAAATTACATCTGAAAGATGCAGAACTTCAAGTCTTCCTGCAGTCAGCACGTTTTGTTTTCCTACTGCTGCATTCACATGTTTCTAAAGTGCTGTTTGCAATCTCTAATGAGAAATTAAGAACAGGCTATATTTTGTTTCACAAATCTTTGAGGAAGTAACTGAGCATACAGAAGATGCTAAGGAGCTCAGAAACTTCTCCACAAATAAGCTGGCTTATTCAACTCAATAATGGTCTTAATATTTTACCTGACAGTCTACCAGTTGTGCTTCCATGTCCATAGGTTCTTCAGCAGGAAGCAGAGTGGTGTCCAGCGTTGCTCGTGTACTGAGTAGCCAGTGGTCAAGCTCATCAGCTTCACACCGGTACCTTTGAAGAGCCTGCTCTTGCCGCTGTTCTTCAAGCTGCTCATTCAGTTTTTCCTAGAGGTACAAATTGTATTTTACTTTGTAGAAGAAATAAACAGCTACAGTCAGTTTTATGAAGTTTTCCTCTCTGTTTTGCACAAATCCTATGTAGTATTTCTAAACCATAGTAAGACCTATCTTTTACAAAATATTATTTCTTTCAATTGATGAGTGTGTTTTTCTGATAACTGAAATTCTGTTTCAGTTCACTCACTGTATTTCTACTTTCTCCAGTGGAACTCTGCTATTACAGCTTTCTAAAGGTGAGGTCTTTTCTGTCTCCTCTTGCTGTGCTCCTGTGGGTTTCCCTCCACACTGATCCAGTTTGCACAATTAGTACAGCACTGTTTGCTTAGGGAGAAAGATGCACATGAAGAAAAGGAATGCACAGAGCTGGGAATGGGCTGCAGGGAAAGGAAAGCAGCTTTGCCTTTTTTGGCAGCAGGCTGTTAGACAGCCTTACTGTCGCTCAAGAGAGGCACAAGACGGGTATTTCAAGGACCAAACAAATTATGGGTGGGCCCTTGGTACAGTCACATGGGTAGAGAGAAGCCTGAAGAGCTGTCTGCCTTCCCTGGCCTCTCAGAGGATCCCCGAGCCATGGGGTGTGGAAGGACATTAAGCTTCAATGGCTGCTGCAGCATCAGCATCGCAGCAACACAGATGCTCCGTGTCCACCCGTCCGCTTGTCCATCCATTGGGAAGATAGGGAATGATCAGCAAGTCTTGCTCACTCTTCAGTTGCCCCATATGAATTTGAAAACTGGCTGAGCAGCTGCAGCCGGGGGGTGGTGATCAGTGGCACAAAGTCTAGTGAGTGGCCAGTAATGAGCCTCAACAAGTTTGCTGATGACACAAAATGGGAGGAGTGGCTGATAAGGCAAGAGGGTTGTTCTGCCATCTAGATGGATGCTGAAAGGCTATAAAAATGAGCTGACAGGAAGAAAGGAAAGTGTGAAGCCTTGTACCTTGCAGGGGAGCAACCCCATGCACCAGTACAGGCTGGAGGCTAAACGGTTGGGAAACAGCTTGGCAGAAAAGAACCTGGGGGTCCTTATGAACACGACCCAACAATGTGGAAAAGAAGGCCATTGGTATATGGGGTTGCTTTAGGAGTGTTCCCACCAGGAAGAGGGAGGTGATCCCGCCCCTCCGTTTAACACTGGTGAGTCGACACCTGGACTACTATGTCTAGTTCTGGGCTTCCCAATACAAAAGACATTGAGTTCTGAAGAGGAGAGGGGATTTTGGGAATAAGAAAATTAAACGGATGGTCAAAGGATACTTAGTTGTATTAGATAATGTGAAACCTAAGCATGGTGCAAATACTATTGAACAAGGGGAGAAGATCGTATTGGATCTGGCTGGGATGGAGTTAACTTCATTGCAGTCTGCACAGTGCTTTGCAGCTGTGGTTAAATCTGTGCTGATAACACAGCAATGTTATGGCTACTGCTGAACACAGCATAAAGGCTTTCTTTCTGTCTGCCCCTCACAATAGCCAGTAGGCTGGGGGTGGGCAAAAGGTTGGGAGAGGAAATAGCCAGGACAGCATATCTGAACTGACCAAAGGGATATTCCACACCAGATGAGATTATGCTCAGAAATAAAAGCCCAGGGAAAGGGAGGAAGGGGCATTCGTGGTTATGGTGTTTGTCTTCCCACGAAACACATGCTGAGCTTTCCAGGAAAGTAGCTAAACATCTGCCTGCTGATTGGGTAGTAGTGAATAAGTGCCTCATTCCTTGCTTGCATGCACAGCTTTTCCTTACCCTCTTTAAGCTGTCATTATCTTGATCCATGAGTCTTTTTGCCTGCCTTCTATTTTTAACCCATCTCACAGGAGAGAAGAGTGAGGGTGGGTGTTTGGCAGGGTCAACCTGCAACACTTTGTAAGGAAATTCAGACTCAAATGAGCAGGGCAACTTCCTCACACAGGAATTGTTTGTACAGCTTTTCTGAATGCTCAATTTCAACAGAAAATTAAAAATTACTGTTAGAATAATTTAAAGAATAATGATAGTTGTTAGATGTCTCAAATAACCCAGACCTAAACAGTTCTCAAATACTAGTTACTTAAATCAGGTCCACAGAAAGAACAATACTAGCAGTCCGCACCCTCAAAAGAAAAATATTTTCATTACCTTTTCTATCTTTATTTCTACATTTGCTTCCCTGGGATGTTCTAGAAGATTTTATCTGTAAAATCAGAGCTATGAAGTACCCAGGTTAAATTACTGAATGTTGTGTACATACCATATAGATTTCCTAGCCAGGATTCTTAGGGAATACTTGTGGTATTGTATCAAAGTAACTGTCAGAATCCCAACCACAGTTAAAAGTAATACATTTGACACATTATTATCTTGAAATTATTAGTTAGCATCTCCTAAGTACTAGCAAGATGTTTGTTAGATCCTGTATGGGGTGCAAGCTATAAACAGCTAGATCCCCTATTCTACTTCTGATTTCTCATTATTAATTAGAAGCTGTTTTTCTTCTGAGAAGGAAAAACTTAGTGCAATTTTGTTATTTTAAGACTAACAAAGGTATTTTCTAATGACCTGTTCACTGTCTCAGGTGACTGGACAGAACTAAAGTAGCTGAAGCACCCTGAGACTCTCCTGTAATCCAGTGTCTTGGTTTAACCCCAGCTGGCAACTGAGCACCACAACTTAGATCCACGCAGCCAATTCTCGCTCTGCTTCTCTGAATCAATTGATGCTGGAAAATGTGAAGGCAGTAGTTGCTGTGTTTATGAATTCACTACTCCAGCTCTTAGCAATACAGCAATAAAGCTGCCCTGCAGTGTTCAAAGTAGCCAAACTGTAACCAGCTTTGGCAGGATTGCGTGTCCTCACCTGTAAAATATACACAGCAACATTCCTATTTGTAAAGGGCTTTTAAAAAAATCCACTTAGTATTAAAGAATTTTTGGTGAAGTTGGTAGGTAAAGAAATGAAGGGGTGCATCTTCCATGAAAAAAGTTTGCATGCAAATCACTGGGAAGATGCGTATAGACAAGGATTTGGAAGAGGAGTTATTTCTTGTTTTAAGCTTTCCCTCTTCTCTTGTCTCCCAGCTTGGAGAGGTGACTCCTCAAAAGTCTACTGTTGACAACATGACTTTTAATGTCTGCACTTTGTTTCTTCATGTACACACACATATGCGTGTGTATATATATATATATATATATATATATATATATAGCCGTACTGCTACATATAGCCAGAAGAAACTTGGAACACATATATGTGTGTTCCAAGTTCTTTCTGGCTACTTGTAACTTAGCATTAAGATGAGGGGCTCACTAAAAAAAAGAATGGTAATTTATTACTAAAAGGAATTGTGAGAAATAAGCAGAACCGAAAATTACTCTTTTTTTTATGGTGACTAAGAATATTGGTGATGTTTTTTCTTGTACCTCTAATAGCTGTCGTTTTCCTGACGCCTTCATTCGAATTGTGGCCATTCGTTCTGCCAAGACTGTGAGGGTGGACTGCAATGCCATCTGATCAGCACCTTCTGCATCCAGTGGTTCTGAAACAAGCTCCTGGGCTAATGATGTTTGAAGCTCACTGATTTCTTCTTGCAACATTAAAATCTCATCCATCAAAGCCTATTTAGAAATGAGAGCAGAGAATGCATTTGCTTCGTTTACCAGTGAGAAGAAAGTATTTCAGGAGGCAGTGACTAAATATAAAATTCAAGACAGCTATCCCGGGGGAGCATGAGGAACACAGAGTAGTGCAGAGTATCACTACTGGTATGGTAGAGACAGTACTCTGAAGCAGCTTTTAGAGGATTAAGACAGGATCATGTATCTGGTTACTTAAATATGGATTTAATTACATATCTTGAATTTGAAACATACCACAAGGAATTATTTTGGAAATTGGAAATTTATTCTCCCAGTAAATTATCTGCAGGGCATTCTAGTATTCACAGTAAAGATAATGAACAAGTAAGAAAGTGTGTGTTTGTGAGAGAAAAATATGTGCATGTGTTAAGTTCCAGCCTAAAATTTTCTAACTTGACAAAGAACATCCAGCTACAGATGTAAATATTCAGAGATTTACTCCGTGGTGAAAAGTAAGTGCCTACTCGTTCTTATACCATGAATCAGTTTTCAAGATACCTACAAAAGGATGGGACACTACCAGTACCTTTGAGGAGATACTTTACCTTCATATCTGACAGAATATACGCACTGGATGCACAGGACATCACAGAGTGCTACAAAAGCCAAATGCCATCCTTTTCAAGTCATGGAGTTTCTACTGAAATGAGAACTGGCTCCACCAGATAGATTCAAGCTATCAGATAGAAGGCTTAGGTGATTAAAACTTAGACATATGTCAGATGGGTTATATAATAGAATATTCTCTTATTATTCAGAGCACTATTTCTTCAGACTTTCCTTGTGAGGGAATTTTTGTGTGCTTTTGGTTTGTTTTGTTGAACAAGGTGAAAAATTTATTTTGATCAATACACAGTGCATCAGTATTGGTTATGATCTTAGTAAATCTGGCAACATTATAAATATTTTTCAGCTGAAGAACAGTATGTATAGCTGTCATTGGAAACAGTCTTGGACAAAAGCTTTTGCTGCAAATGTCAATTGGACAAACTCTTACATCTCTACTACTTCTTTCAAAAAGGCTCCTTATGAAAAGAATCCCCAACATACCACCTTTAGAACAGCAGGAAGCCCAGAAAGGCAAGACATACAGTTAACAAAGAAGGTTCATGCAACAAATGTGTATGTTTGAGGTATCCAGCCATGAAGAACGTTATCGTCTAAAAAACAGAACAAAAGATATGCAGGCAATATGCATTCTCCCTCTACTCCTCAGATATAAGATTTTACCTGATGTTCAGCCATCTGGCTCTCTGGGCTTTTGGCTGGTTCCAAACTCTCATTTAGTTTGATTTCAGTGGTCTCCATTTTTGTGGATATAGACTGGAGTGTGTCTTGATATTTCTGTTGACGCTCAAGAGCTTCATAGAGTGTGCGCTGCTTTTCACTGATCTGAAAAAGAATGGAAGGTATAAATTCTGACCTCTGACACAGGATTTGCTATTTAGTCTGCTTCTTATGTCCCCAAGCTTGAGAGTAAAGCAAAAACCTTGCAACAAGTTTTCAAGAGTATAAACTATAAAACAAAACAACCCTATTAAAAGTACTTATTTACTTAAATTCCACCAAATTCTAGGTTCTGTTGCTGAAAAAAAAATGGAGATTAATAAAGCAGGGAAAACCTATGAACATTCTCATGCATTATTTTAGATGTCATGCACTCAAACATGGATGTGCACTATTTGCTAGACACATAGTTCTTAATACCCCATAACAGCTACCGTGCCTCTGAAAGGAATTAAAATTTATAGCATCTGATCAAATCCCCAACCATTTGCATATATCACTGAATGATTATGCTGCAAAACTATACAGAAATGTGTTGATTCAGTATTTGGAGAAACTGGATTCTTGGGCCTTTTTTGCCAACTCATCCACCATGACTGGGTATCCCTATTAGATTAAGGAATATAGTCAGTCAATAGCCAATATTTCTGAAGACAACTATCAGCTTTAATGACTGTTACTTTTCTTAATGGAGGTCCATCTTGCACAGGCTTTCAAATAAAGAACAAAAATA
>WEIT01032332.1:23596-43196 GCA_013389985.1 Dryoscopus gambensis
CAATTCAAGTAACCATCTGAAAACCAAAAATTGCAGAAAATATTAGCTGAGCCAGTTATTTGAATTTTATTCCTTACAAGCTAGCCAATTATTTTGAAGCCTCCAGATGAAAACTTACCACATTTTTTAGCGTTTCCCAAGAACGCTGCAAATCATCCAATTTGGCACTAGCAGATGATTCTAAGCCTGGCTCGTAAAACTCCTGGGTGGCTGAGGTGCTGGGTTGAATTTTAGCAGCTTCGGTCTGCAACTGTTCAGCAGATAAGGCTTGGTAATAAGCAATGTCCTACAAGCACGAAGTACATTATTGCACTTTCAATTGCACGTTATTGCACACTATCCTCCCCATACTGCCCCACTGCATATGTCCATTAAAATAAAACCCACAAAGCCAAAACGACCAGGAAACCTCTGAGTAACACAGTAAACCAACATTTAATAGTAGCAGACTGAGCATGTTTTGGACCTTCACCTTCATGATGAGGATTTTGGACGCTTTTTTTTCATGTTCATATTAGCTATGAGGTGCAGAAGGCAACTGTGGACAATCATGGAAAGGCTGGGAGAGGAAGTGCTATAAATGGGAGTGTTGTTCCAGCATCATTACAACTACATCAAGGGGGAAAACCCATCACAAAAGACAGTGGGTTATGGTACTGTAGGAGGCAAATACCACCCAACGAACACTATCACAGAGAGAGCAGCAGAAGAACCTAAAAGGAATATGCTGAAGGACTGGTAAATGAGGCAAGGAAGAGTATGAAGCATCAGTTTATTGTATGCTTTCAAGCAAACAGGGAGACTCAACTAACTTACAAAAGATATTGAGAAAAGGGACCAAAAGTGCTAAGGAAATGGGCAAACCACCAATGAAAATTTAGAGTGGAATTATTTCTCACCAGAACTTCTATACTTAGTGTATGGAGATTTCTTCAACTGTTGCAGATGACAACTGAAAACAACTACAGAAAATGCAGAATTAAGGAAACAAGTACAGTATCTGTACTTAGGTCAGAAAAGTAGGCTTGATGACAAGGATTATTTAAAACTGAAACCATGTATGACAGTTAGCACCACATAATCTGGGAGGTGAAAAACGCTGCCTTCAAGGGAGGGTGCAAAGCAGACAGAACAAGGCTCTTTTCAGTGGTGCCCAGTGACAGGAACAGAGGCAATGGGCACAAACTGAACCACAGGAGACTCTCTCTGAATATCAGGGAATACTTTTTTACTGTTAGGGTGACTGACCGAGCACTGGGACAGGTTGCCCAGGGAAGTTGCAGGGTCTCCGTCCTTACAGGCACTCAAAATCAACCTGAATATAGTCCTGGACAACCTGCTGTACATGGTCCTTGAGGAAGAGTGAGGCTTCCAAGCTTGAGGAAGGGTGTTGGGCCAGATGATCACTGGAGGTCCCTTCAACCTCAACCATTCTGTGATTCTGTATAGATGTATAAAAGTTAGGTACTAAACAAAACTGATTCTGAGGTACTGGATCTCAGAGTATAACAAGNAAGAACGCTGCAAATCATCCAATTTGGCACTAGCAGATGATTCTAAGCCTGGCTCGTAAAACTCCTGGGTGGCTGAGGTGCTGGGTTGAATTTTAGCAGCTTCGGTCTGCAACTGTTCAGCAGATAAGGCTTGGTAATAAGCAATGTCCTACAAGCACGAAGTACATTATTGCACTTTCAATTGCACGTTATTGCACACTATCCTCCCCATACTGCCCCACTGCATATGTCCATTAAAATAAAACCCACAAAGCCAAAACGACCAGGAAACCTCTGAGTAACACAGTAAACCAACATTTAATAGTAGCAGACTGAGCATGTTTTGGACCTTCACCTTCATGATGAGGATTTTGGACGCTTTTTTTTCATGTTCATATTAGCTATGAGGTGCAGAAGGCAACTGTGGACAATCATGGAAAGGCTGGGAGAGGAAGTGCTATAAATGGGAGTGTTGTTCCAGCATCATTACAACTACATCAAGGGGGAAAACCCATCACAAAAGACAGTGGGTTATGGTACTGTAGGAGGCAAATACCACCCAACGAACACTATCACAGAGAGAGCAGCAGAAGAACCTAAAAGGAATATGCTGAAGGACTGGTAAATGAGGCAAGGAAGAGTATGAAGCATCAGTTTATTGTATGCTTTCAAGCAAACAGGGAGACTCAACTAACTTACAAAAGATATTGAGAAAAGGGACCAAAAGTGCTAAGGAAATGGGCAAACCACCAATGAAAATTTAGAGTGGAATTATTTCTCACCAGAACTTCTATACTTAGTGTATGGAGATTTCTTCAACTGTTGCAGATGACAACTGAAAACAACTACAGAAAATGCAGAATTAAGGAAACAAGTACAGTATCTGTACTTAGGTCAGAAAAGTAGGCTTGATGACAAGGATTATTTAAAACTGAAACCATGTATGACAGTTAGCACCACATAATCTGGGAGGTGAAAAACGCTGCCTTCAAGGGAGGGTGCAAAGCAGACAGAACAAGGCTCTTTTCAGTGGTGCCCAGTGACAGGAACAGAGGCAATGGGCACAAACTGAACCACAGGAGACTCTCTCTGAATATCAGGGAATACTTTTTTACTGTTAGGGTGACTGACCGAGCACTGGGACAGGTTGCCCAGGGAAGTTGCAGGGTCTCCGTCCTTACAGGCACTCAAAATCAACCTGAATATAGTCCTGGACAACCTGCTGTACATGGTCCTTGAGGAAGAGTGAGGCTTCCAAGCTTGAGGAAGGGTGTTGGGCCAGATGATCACTGGAGGTCCCTTCAACCTCAACCATTCTGTGATTCTGTATAGATGTATAAAAGTTAGGTACTAAACAAAACTGATTCTGAGGTACTGGATCTCAGAGTATAACAAGGATCCTAATTTGGAACAGAATGCAAATATGTTATCTAATACCATGTGTGAACAAAATCAGGCAGGCTCTGGAAGAGCATAGAAACCAGATCACTCCCATCAAACAGTCCAAAAGGGTCAGATGAGGTACTTCTTCAAAGACAATAATTGGGAAACTTGAAAAATTTACAGATGAAAGTGTTACGATGTCCAGGAGCCTGCATGGAATAGGTAACAGTGTAGCACAGCATTCAGTATTGCAATTTCAGAATTTTTCACTCTGACCACAAGTGATCTTTCCAAGTAATGGTGAAAAGTTGCACCAGTAGGGGCAACTTCTCATTTTGCCTTGCCTGCAGCTACTCTCCACCCTTTGCTAGTCCTCTCTCAAGACCAATGCTTCTGTGACCTCTTAATATAATTTTCAGAATAAAGGGCTTGTTTTCACTGAGAGGGAAAAGCAGTCCCTTTCCCCATCTCTTCAACTGCTTCCCGGAGTGTACAACACGGCAGCTTCTCTTTGGCAGCACTTTCACCTGATGATAGTAGGTATCCAGATGTTCACGCAAGTAAAAGCTTTTTTGCCCCTATAAAGGCCCTATTATCTCATGGCTGTTTTCATGAAAAGTAGCCAGTGAACAGTAGTCAAGCTTTGTTGTTAGATGTAGAGGCAAAAGGGTGTGTTTAGATTTTTTAAGATATGTGACAAGTGGTGCACTCTAGATGAGTATTCATAAGGGAAAGAGAAAGAATCCTTAAGCAGGCTGTGTACAAGGAGATAGAAAAGCATTTAACAGTGACCCAGTGCATAAGACGTGAATCACAGGATCAGCTGTGGCCTACAGGGCATCATGCCAACACTTCAGCTTTTCCAGTTCAACTGCTCTGCACTTCGTATCAGGAAGACAAGTTTTAAAAAGTGTGTCAAATTTTAATCAACTACATCTTCGGGTAAGCGCAAGAAGATTTAGCCCCAAAGGATTCTCATTCAGTACTGTAGCACAGATCAAGTGTCTAATTTTGCTGAACAGCAAAATGAACTGCATTTCAGGACTGTTAACTATTGCCAATATTTTATATTATTATGAAATTCCTCAGTGTTTCCAATGTTAACATCTTTACAGTTCCCCTCTAACCTGTTGTTTTCAGAGGAGTTTCAGGAAAAAAACAGACTTTTTTTAAACTTATAATAGTGCTACAATTGTCACTTTCTTGTATTTCTGCTCTTGTTTTAATCCCTTTCATCATCCCATTATTTCACTAATAAGCAGCTGGCATTTGTTTTATATTTTCATTACCTGTTAGAAATGTAAAAACAGTGTATAGATGTCTGAATTCAGACTAGCTGTGTTTCACCATTATGAGATGCTAGGAAACTGATGAAAGACTATAGAGAGTTACTCAGGATGAATTAAAAAGCAGTCTTAACACCCAACCTTTCCCTCCCCAGTTTCCTCTTCAGAAGAGTTTTACATTTTTTTCCAAAGACTAAATTCATGTTATTCTTCACTTTCTAGAGTTCCTGTTCACTTTTTTTTCCTGGTAGTTTGCAAGTGATCTTCCTGTGAGAAATTAGCTCTTAACTCTGGCTACTTTTAAAACACAATATTTCCAAATTATTTTGCTGATTTGCTGTAAAAATACAAAATGTTTATAACTTACATTTGAGCTCCTAGTTCACTAATGTCTAGGATTTTTTTTTTTTAACGAACTTTATTTCCTGAAGTCTCCCTGGGCATTCATCATGACCAGCACTGGCAGTTTCATAGCTTCTTTAGTTTTAATCTCATGTGAGTGTGAACCTAAGAATTTTGTAAGTAAACCACTGCATTTTGGAATCTTCTTCCGCTTGTTGTTTAATGCATGCAGTTCATTTCAACATTAACCACACTGGAGAAAACTTAAGCTCTAATTTTTTAAGATTATTACAACAGCATCAACTTTATCTCTCTCAAAAATCTTCCGCTAAATGAAAGACATAATCTTTTTGTTCAATTTTGCCCTAGTAAATAACTTATTCTAAAACTTGTTTTTTGGTGTCAGCTCATGGTGCAACAGCAACTTCACTGTGTTTTCCTTATTGTCTGAGCGACTGCAGCTGTCTGACTTGTTTTACATTTTCAGAGAAGAGTAGCTACTGAAACTGGCTTTGCTGATTAGGAAGGAACCTGCTTTTGTTCCTTTAACTCCTTCACTAATTAATGGTGTCATAAGACTTGTATGTTGAAATGTATAGATGCCTTTCTACTGTAAGTAAACTTCACAGGGAACTTTCTGATTATCTAAAATGACAGAACACTAGAAAAATCCTTCTTATGCATTATACAACTTTTTTTTAGTACACCATTGATGATTTTGTCACCTCTCTTACATTAGTAAGAGATTAGTATACTTACATTAGTATTCTTTCTTATGTCTTATTATTTAGCAATTTCTATAGCACCATATGCATATCTGAATTAGCAAAAGGAATCAATGAGCACCATGCTCAAACTTGTCTAACTCTATTCAGCAATGTGACACAACACATTCTAACCTTCAAGTCTGCAGGGGTCAATTTTGGAAAGAGTAAAATGCAAAACCAACCAATCAGCCACAAAATCCAGAACATGATGAATTCAGTTAGGGTGTGACAGCTTCTAAAGCTCATTTCTAAGCTTCTAAAGCATAACATTTTATGTGCGATTTTATGGGCATGATGCTCAATGTGCTGGCTCAGTGTTTACATTTTAGTCAATACTGATATACACTTGCTCCTATTAGAAGTGAAAGAGCCCTCAGTTTTGATTTAAAATCTAACATTGGTTATTTCACTGATCTGCCTCATTGGCACTTAAAATAGACTGCCATGGAAATGAACAATGTTGGAATGAACAGTACATGAAAAAAACCCACAAGAAAGTTAATAACTGAAATGGTACTAAGTGGAAGATATCAGGCTGTGACTTCAGTGCCACAATGGCAGTGGTACAGTAAGATAGATGGATATGGACATAATGCAATGTTTCATTATGGGAGTACAAAACGGCATTTTTTCTCAGGATGCAAGATTCCATTGAGTACTACTGAGAAAATAAAAATTAGGTTATAAGTAGAAAAGTGACATTTAAGTGAGATTGCAATTGTCACTTAAAATGTATTTTTAAAAATAATGAATAGCTGTAACACTGGATTTATACAATTTCAACTCAGAAGTCAGTATCTGTATCCATTTTGAACCAGAACCTGAAGGCTCAGTTTAGTGAGAGGTTAAACCTCAGTTCCTTGGAGCTATAGCTAAATATTATCTCAGAGGATTAAATAAACCACCTGTGGAATGGAACCATGTATGTCTGAGATAAAAGCTGAATGAATGCCAAGAGAGAGGTACCTGGTTAACAGAAGCATCTGTATTAGCCACAGGTGAGGGAGAGCGACAGGCAGGTGGAGAAGAAATCTCACTGTTGGTTCCCTCCTCCCCAGACTCCTCAGTGACAGGGGAGAGCAGCGTGTGACAGCGACCAGCAGTCATCTGCCACAGGAAAAGCAACCCCAGAGCACAGGAAGAAAATCAGTTACCTCAGCTGAGGCTTGACTTAGACTTAGATCAAAACAACTCATGGCCAGAATTACTAAGACATTAATTAGTCATGCTTCATGCTCCTACATTTACCAGTTTAGAAATCTGTTGAATTAATAGTCTCATTTACTTGTCATACTTCAGTATAAAAATGCTCTCCTGTACCCTTACGGATTTTAAAAGACAATGCAGAGCAAGCAACTCAATAAATAACAAATTCAAGTTTGCCTAAATGTCTTCTAATACAATCACTTCGCATAGAGAAATACTACGGAGAGCTACAAAATACTGCACTATTTGTCTCAGTATCCAGGTACGGTTAGAACAGCAAGGAACAGACTTGAAATATAAAATACACACAACCCAGTGTTCAAACATAACCGTCTTCCTTCCCCAATGTTGCTACAGAGGGATAAATCCTGAAGTCTGACACTCAGACAAAAATCCCAGTAGCATCAGCAGAATGTTTGTAATGAGACCCAGTTAGAAACAAACAAAAGCAAAGTCAGTCAAACATTAGGCCTGTGGCAGTACTTAGACAGCTTTCACTTCCAACACACTCATCTGAGAATACAGCAGCATACTGTCAATTATCACATAAACCTTTTAATGTGTGAAAAGCCTGCAACATCTAATAAACTAATATTTATTCTGGTTTTATTTTATTCCTGCAACTCATTAATTTCTTAGCATTTGTTCTTGCATGCTGATAGCTACAAAAAAAGGCACAACATTTGCATATTATCGCACACAATTTTCACGTACTCTGTTAAATAACTTCATCCTTTATCAACAAGTCTTGAAAACCCATACAAAGCAAAATACAGTAAAGGGAAGCTGTAACTTGTTTGGTTTGCCACACTACAGCCATTTCAAAAGCTAAATGTAGATGCGAGCTGTGGCAATTTGTTACACAGAGGTGTTGTAATGATGCAAGAGGAAGCAGCTAAGATAATGAGTACAGTGACCAATGCATTGCTTACCATCACCACCGAGGGATGAGTGGGGTGTGCTGGGAGCAGGTCTGAATCCAGCTCCTCCATTCCCTCGGACAGCCCCTCCACTTCTGTCACTGTCAGCAGCATGGTGGCATGTTTTGCTTTCATTGTCAGCATCTTGCACTTGGAATTCAAAGAAGCAATTTGCTCCTGGTATCCTTTGATCTTCTGAGCCAGCTCCTGAGGAAACATTTTTTTTTTCCCCTAATGCTGATGCAGCCGGGAAAGGCCACAGGACCGGCAGCACTTCAGCTTCCGCGGCGAACTGGAGCTGCCCCTCCAAGCGCAGCCAATACCATGGTAGCGCTGCCGGCTCTGCTGACGAGCAGGATGTCGCCAGCGGAGGGACCCAGCCGGGCGCGTCCGGCTGCGCTGCGAAACCGCAGAGCGGAGGCTGCGGAGCGGCGGCGGCGGCTGCGAAAGGCTCCGTGTGCGCGGCACCGCAGAGCGCCGCCAGGGAGGGACGCCTCCCGTTCGCGTCCTGCCTGAACCTCAGCCCATGTCTGTAAGCTTCACGCTGCAGCAAAGGGGAGCGCCTCTCCCTCTTCCTGCCCTATTTTTTTCAGCCCCCCATCTACTTCCATTTATCTAAGGAAGATGAAGCTCCCCCCCCACATGCCAGGGAAATGAGGTCATGTAGTAGCCACAACTGCAAAAAATGCCCCATTCAGCTCTCACCAGGAAGAATGAATTGTCTAAACAATAACTCACAGGGTCTAACAGGCCCAAATGTGATAAGAACAATCAGTCACATAATAAGATTAAATGCAGACTGGATTGCTTTTTGTCACTGTTTGGATAAGCTGTATTTTAATCTTGTTTTGGTTTTGTGTAAGTCTACTGAGTTGAAAGTTGAGCAGCCCCGGACTAACCTTTCTTTGGAAAGAGATGGGGAATCTGTCTTAAAGCACAGTACATTTTAAAGTATTGGGGGGTTTATGCTTAGGAAATGGCCTATTTATATGGCCAAACACCATCATAAGCTTAAGATTTTTTAGACAAGAAAGATGAAAAAGAATAGCCTTATGACTATTCATAAGTGTCTTGTCTTCTCTCCTACCCTATACTGTTGCTCTGTTCAGTGTCCAGTTTCAAAGCTTTCAGTTAATGTACTTTAAATAAAAAATGGTGGAAGCATTCCATATTTCTGCTGAAGCTATGGTTCCTGTCTCCTTAGATGCTCAATGACAAGTTTGAGTTTTGATCTATAAAGTGAAAACATTTGTATAAGCTCGCCTACTAAATGGGTGATTATTTGTTCAAGTATTTCTGCTTCATTTTTATATCTGCTTTTACTTCTTCAAAACCCACAAGTTTTCAAGGAAAAATAGCAATAGGAGTTGCAAGATCTAGGAGGCATAATAATATATTATTACAATATATTTTCAAAAGTAAATAAGACTACTGCTTCAGGCTGATAAATTAAAAGATTTTTTTGGTTGTATGACATTTTCAGTAAGAAAATTCCTCAGAATTACAGTGCAGAACACTCATTGCAAGAAATATCAAGTTAGGAATTGAAACAGCTCCAAGACTGAGGATGACACTTCACTACTTGAGTTTCAATGGCACCTTGTCACCATCTGTCATGTTAGCAACCAAAGGACCTCTCTTGGTGCTCCAAAGCTTTCCTTGGAGACTAAGAAAAGTCTTGATTATAAAATATCAAGCAGAATAGTCAAAAACCAAGCTGCAATCAAATCAAGCCACAAATTTAGTGTCTATCGGCTCAAACAGTTATTTGTTCTTTGGCTAATATCAATCACTCACTAATACTCAATGAATGACATATCTGAATCTCAGTAGAAAATTACTGTCATTCAGTATACTCACTTTATTCCATCACATTACTGAAGTGCAATGACATTTGTGGTATTAATGTCCAGTGCACTGAGTATCTAAAATATCTCTTTTAACTGAAAACAAGGAAAAGTAAGCAAAAATGTGATTGTAAAGGAAAATTAAAAATAGTAAAGGATCTTATAAAAGCAATGTCCCATGAGGTATTGTATTATCCATTAAAGTAATTAAGAAGTATGGAGATACTTGCCCGCATTCTTATCTGAAATTCTAAAGAAACACGGGTCCGTAGACACGGTGTCTACTTACATACATGCATATTAATACAAGCTTCCTAAAAATCAAGATGTAATTTCCTACTACTTTCTTCCTTCTTCTTATTTTAATTCTAAATATTGCTACTGCAAATGTCCCTTTAAGTTCTTTTACATACAGGCTTAAACAGGGGATGTGGTAACTGACATTTTCTTAAATTAATAACACACCTAACAAACATCTTGACAGACTTGACTTTTGAAGTAGTCTAATAGTATATGGTTCAGAATATCCACTTCATGTTATGCTTTTTCACAGGTATTTAGGAGAAAACACGAACCAAAAATATGCTTATCTCAGTCTTTCAAAACCTCTTACCCCTAAATGTGGTAAGCTTGCAAGTACGAAGTCTGTCCGTTCTGGCTGGTGCCAACGTGAGTATTAGCATAAAGCTGCTGTCTTCCTGCAGATGTAGTACCACATCCTACCAGTGTAGTACCACTCCTAGCTACTAAACTTGCTCAAAGCATGTGAAACTTCAAGCTGCCCCATTTTTAATTCCTTCCTGCCTGCAGCACCATTCCTTCCTCCAGCAACGTTACCCAGAATTGCTGAAGTCACTCTCTTGCATTTGCTGTTCCAGAACATTTGAACAGAGAATAGCAGCATTATCAATTCAATACTAAAAACCCAGAAGTGTTTGTTTATGCAAACCGCTCTTGAATTTGTACTAAGTAACTGCTGTAACAACTGGATAGAAAAAATGAGAAACACATGTAACATTAGGTTATATTACACAACAGAGTGATAGCTTTAATTCAAAGGTGTAGAAATGGTGCCATCTGGTGCCTGAAGTGACACAAGGACATCACTGGTGCATTTTCTATCCCAAGAATTACACAACAGACAGGTGGAGCGGAAAGGGGCTCAGGAGGAGCTCTCAAGGCAGCACAGCAAGAAGGCTGCACAGAGACTATCCTGACTTATGATCCCTGAATTTGTGGGCAGGACCCGCAAATCCAGAGAACAAAAATCTTCTCAACAAACACTTTAAAGAAACCTTTGGAGTGAATGGTGCAGAGTTTTCCTCCAAATCTATTGTGGATTTCCTTTGATTCAAGTATCTTGGTATTCTCTACAGAATGTCACTGGGATGAAAATGAGCACATACCTTAGGACATACATGTGTACATGTACAAGTACTTTAGGATATACAAATGTACATATGTATCACTGAACTAGTTGTGATTGCCTGACAAACTGCTGAACTTTGACTTCTGGGACACTCCTCGGTCAAGTTCTAATGTTAACTGTCCCTTAATTATGCAATGCTTTTGTTTATCATAATGTTGTCTGCAGGTTAGGATATATCTAACTGAATAAATGAATGAATTCTCCCCGTTGTACCAACAGCAGGTGTTCCCTATCTGATATTAAGTCTATCTGCTCAACTAGCCTTGAGGAAGTCTGAAAAGCAACTCAGCTAACTTATGACAAGTTGTTTGTGTCACTGAGCTGCCACTGAGCCCAGTGTTTTGATACAATTTGGCTCTCGTACCTCATTATGTGAGATCTGGACCTGGAGTTCCTGGATGTTGCTGGTTGCTATTGGCCTGTTTTGGATCTCGCGATGAGCGCTCTCTATCAGCTGCTGCAAATGTTTCATTTCTTGCTCATATTGCTCATACTGAACCACTGCTTCCTAGAGAAGGGAAAAAAAGATTGAGTGTCTACATGAAAATGAGTTTTTACTTAGTCTAAGCATGACAGATGTCCCTCCTGAAGTAGAAAAAATTTGCATCTATCTGGCACTCACATCTTGATAAGCAAAGCAGGAGTACAGTCAGGAAAACGTCTATTCATAAATATTGTGAATTGCAATGATTTGAATGTTTTCATTTCTTTAAATATTTCCCAAATCCACAGTCCACATAACATGATATTTTAGATTTCTGATTTAAGGTGCTATAACTTCTGATTCCTGAACAGTACCTGAACCAAACATACCCACAAGAAGATAGCATTGCTTAGTCTCATGGTTTTACTATAAAGCATTTTCATCTGCTTTTTCAGTTCAGGTCTTCATTTATGACTGTAAGCAAAGCTTAGATTTTATAGAAAATACAACTGGGAGAGGATTATGAAGATTGATTCAGATAATTATCCTACCAGTGTAGTACCAGTCCTTTCTGTCACAGATGCCTGAGCAGTTTGTCTAACCCATTTTTTAAATTTTCAGTGTGACATTGTAACTTTTCTTGCATCAATAATTATCCTTAATCATCAAAAGTCTCTTCTGTTATCTAAGTTGAAACTTTGTAGTTGCACCCTAGCCTATGGAATACGCTATGTATATTCCTATCACTAAATAGCAGAGAAGAAAAACTTTATCTCTACTTTGGAAATACCTTTTACATGTTTAATTATAAATCCAAACAATAAAACAAAATGTAGTTTACTCCTATTTAGCAAAACTTGCAAATACAAATTTAATAAATGTTGAATAATTCCAAAATCAGAAAACAAATATATATAAATTATAAATAAAATAAAAATAATTATTTTTATACTAGAAAGTTATTAATTAACTCAATAGTTTTTATGCAATCTTCCGAAGCAGCTGATGTTATGCTATATTAATTTTACTACCTGATTATATAGCTTATAAAATTAACCTACATACAATCGTATATTAGCTGTTTGTCTACTTAATCCTAACATTTTAGCATTACTAAAATCATAGCAATATCAGGGAGAGAACTGAGGGGAGAGTCTAATGAGTAAAACAACAATTAACATAATCATGAATATTAAAATCAGGAGTGACTGAGACTTAGTGGGAAAATTCCTAATGGTACTACGTAACAGACAAATGCATAAAGATACAAAATTCTGCTTTCCTCACAATCTGCATGTCACTGTTCAAGTTCCTCTCAGTAATTCATGGCTGGGGTTGCACTTGCCTGCATGATGTTGCACTGCTGAATGGCCGTGTGCTGCAGGCGGCTGGCCTCCTCCTGCAGCCGCAGGGCACTGTGGCACATGGGCAGGCTGGTGACCACCTCCTCAGGAATCCTCAGGGCACTCTGGCAGGCTTGTACTGCCTGAACTTTTGGCTTCAGTGACTCCATTTCAGACAACAGATGCTAGAAACAAAGTCAGTGCCACAATAAGCCGGTTTTTCAGAACTCCCAGAGCATTTCATGCAGCTAAAGACAAATAATGGTATGCCCAAGCAATAAAAGAAAAATTTTGTTAGCTATTTTTCAAATTGAATGTAATTAGACACACTTCTCTGGAATTGCTCATTGTGAAAGATGATAAAGATTATTTAAGCAAAAAGCCCATATACTAGGTATAAAAATATTTAATGAAAAAGCATAGTAGTATCTAAGTGCCTAAGTAAAAAAATATTTTTATTAACAGATTCGAAAAATCAGATTTACAAAGTCCACAAATTGAAGCAGCACAGGAGTAATTTATCTATACACATATTTCAGTGTTAAATTCTGAGTGGAACTCCCTGCTGGGTCATAGAAGCACATTTTCAAAACAGCAAATGAATCCCATTTTATTCACAACCTTCCTTTGAAAATACAAACCATGGCTGGAAATGTTGCTTAAAATTCAAAAGACAATCAAACAGAAAGGAACACAGCTAGACAGAAACCTTTTTCTTTGAATAATCACAAGCTGGATGCCTTTGTTAATAGCGCCTATTCCATGCACAATGTCCATTCAAGCTGTCTGTTCATATGCATTAGAAGGGTCTAAGTGCAATGACTGGAGAATAGATTTGATCACCATTCTTTTTATCTACAGTGAGGAGTTTAATGAATGTATAGATAGGAAAAGAAAAACCAAAAAAAAAAAATAGAAAAGGAAAAGGTAAAGTTGATAAAAAGGGCCTTAGCACATTAGAAAAAGACTTTAGATTCCATAGATATAAATCAGCTGGACAATGAGGCAAACTGGTTATCTCCCTTCCTCTACACCACATGCAGAAGGATAGCTAAGTGGGTCTGAAGTGCATACTGATGAGAGGATTGTGGTTTGTTTCTTATTTCTGCGGTTTCATGACATATGGTGGATAATCTAACCAGAGTTTTGGTATAATGACTTATTCCTCAGGCAGCACAGGTGGGGCCTCTCCTCTGTCAGGCCCCATACTGCTGGCAAAGGGTGTCTTTATTGTGCAGTCAGCACCCAGAGGCACCCTGGGGGCTGTGTGCCAGCCAGGCACTTCCCAAGATCCTCTCTCTGGTCTGGTAAAACAGGTGAACAGGGGCTACAGCTCCTTTCTGCACAAAGGAAACCCATACTGTGAGAACTGCTAGAGCAAGGACAAAAAGTACGCATAAAACCCAGTGTAAACTCCATGCTCCTTTATTTTTATGGTGGGTGATGTGTTTCTCTTACACTCTTCAAGGCCACATTCTGAAATCTGTTCGCAAGTCCCCAGAATAAAGACTGCATATTTTAATGAAAAAGAAAAGCTGTGCAAATTTACCTTCCTTCCATATGTTTTTCTGCACATTTTAATCCTAGAGTGAACTTGCTGACATCCAGTTTTCACTGGCAGATTTAGACAGTTAAATCTGCATATTAGCTTGCTGTTAGGATCCAATAATTATTAAGATTCTTTGGAAATTCCTCTGCCCGAATTAAGGTGCAAACAAGACCATATGCCAGTCAATACTAAGGGTTTTATTTGATGTAGATATTAGAGAGAGAGAGAAAGAAAAGAAAGAAAGAAAGAAAGAAAGAAAGAAAGAAAGAAGTAGAAAATAGGTGGGGGGGAGAGAAAGAGACTGACAGAGATAGAATAAGGAAAATATCACCACTCTATGGATCCCAATGATGTTCCACTGATCCTCTCCAGCTGGTCTTCTTGGTGGTGATGGTCCCCCCAGGAAGCATAGAATCCCATGGGTTAATATGTGCTCAGGCCAGGTAGGAAAGCCCAGGCACCTCATGGTGGGGAGGGTTTGCCATTGTCTCTTACAACAGACTCCAGGTGTGTTGCATCACATGCAGTCCTGTGGTGCAAGGCTTCAGGAATGGCTCTGGGGGGGCACTTTGGAGGCCTCTGATGGATTGAGGCACCCCCTCAGCTGCCTCCCACATGAATGTCCCGTGGATGTGGCCTTCCCAGGGTTGCAGGTTCCACAGCTGGGCCAGTTTGAGTAAAAGGGAGGATGGGTGTTCACTGCCCCTGAGCAGAGGTTACACCCAAAACCTCCTACCCGCCCCTGCCTCATTTCAAGGGAGAGTCTGTGTACCTGGCTTCTGTGAGCTGTGCTCTCCCCCAGCCCAAACTCAGCCAGGGATGAATCTTAGCACAGCTGCTGGGTTTGGCTCACATTCTTTTCTTTGTTTACTTGTTTGTTTCTCCCTGGGCCTCAGGTTGATGAAAGAATGGGTTTTTCCTTTATCTAATCTCCGTAGTTTGACTTACAGTCCAAAGTTCTTCAGAGAGGTTTCTGTGGTTGTGGCCTCTTTAAAACTTTCTATCAATGTTTGAGGCATGAACTATTTTCAGTCTCTGACACTAGCAGAAAGAAATATGTCTTATGAAACTCAGAAAGCTATAACTTGCTTTATTTTTCCTGTTAAGAGACTGAGACCAAAACTAAAGAACTGACAAATCTCCATAGCAGATCAAATGCAATAGAGAAAGCCGCAATATCTTATGGAGGTAATTCAACCAAGCATACAAAAATGTGACTGGGCTTAAGGAAACCTGAATTGTCTCCTAGTGCTCCAGATTACTATTGGAGAAGCTAGCAACAAACTATAGCATTGCATCTCTATCTGCAAATGATGACAACAATCTAGACTTCCTTTTGAAGTACTTTAAGAACCTCTTGACCAAAAGCACTAGATAAGAATTGGGTTTTATTACAATTATTAATACTGATTAGATGGATTGGATGCACACTTGCCAGAACTGCATCACAAAGAATTATACTTATACCATTCCCTCTACAGGAATGATTCTTCTTGTTTCATCCCTTATTTCCTTGGCAGTAATTTGGGGCTACACTCTGAAACAGTGACCCACTTAAGAAAGACAACAATCAGTCTCATCAACACTCATTATCCTTTGTGTAAGATCACATTACTCAAATGCTAACTTTGAGGTCCTGGTCTTTTACCTGTCTGTGAGAAAGCTGCTCTTTCAAGCTCAAATGCCCGAGCTCTGGAGAGGTCAGCGTGGCTTGGGCTTGCTCCAAAGCAGCCTGTAGGGCTCTGAGCTCAATTTCAAACTTCTTCATATCCTGTAATGTACAATATTTGATTCAGGGATGAATAATAAGAAAAAAAGAAATCACTGTAAGTATACCTGTCTGGATTTTGCAGGTACACCCCCTCTTACATACAGTGCAAAAAACAATTCATAGTTCCAACAGTTAATTTTAAATGTTTCAAATATTAGATAAAAATACAAGTCATATGACAGTCTAGAAAAAGGGACTACAAAGCCAGAGTTATTATTTTAAGTACTTCAATCTCAAATACAGCATATACTAAATAAAACTGAAAAAGCATGTTAATTCTTTTCATTGCACTCCTTTGTAGAGGTAGGCCTTACACTATCAAATTCTGGTCTGGTCCAGTACTGATCTAAATTAATAAATATCAGCATTTAGGTATCATTTAAGAGAAGAATAAAGGAAATAGCAGAACGTTAAGTGTCAACAAATACACTTTTCAAGTATCTAAACTTAGGTGCTCAGTGCTATTTGAGACACACCATTATCCCAAATATATCCATCCAGAAAGGGCACTTGCAACAGGACCTGCAGAAATTTTGTGCCCATCTGAGTCAGCACCTGGAGGCAGTATCTCGAACAGCGCAAGATACCTGACTTTAGACAACACAGTCATGCCCTGTATAGACCACAGATTATCTTCACTGCTAATAATCTCAGTAGTATGATGCATACGCCACCCTAGCCACCAGCTAGCATTAGGAAGACTGTTTTCACTTACCTTGGCAGCATCTTGGAGGTTTGGTAGCTGCGCTTTGATAACTTGCTGCAATTCCTCCGTCCGCCGCCCCAGTTCCAGCACTTGCTGTGACATTCCTTCAGTACAGTACACACTTGCCAGGTAATCAATCCTCTCGCTCATGGCCTCGAGATCACTGTGAATCTCTCCAGACTCATCAAGAATGCTCTAGATGGAGATATAAGCCAATTGAATGTCAGGTTTGAGAATCAATGACACGTATCTTTAAGCATATTCCTGTTCTGCAAACTCTTCAATGTGTACCCATTTGTAAGCCTATGATTAAGTTCCACTGATTTCCTGTAAGGCTTAGGCAATACGCTTAGTTCTGAATGTATGCTGAAGTGCTTCTGCTTATAGAGACTGAGAAACAAAAGATTAAGTCATGAAGCTTCAGCAGCTGTACTTACCAACACATTAATTTTAGTGTTTTCCTATACACACTTGTGTGTAAAAATATAATATATGCAATCTATGGAGAAGATTTGTTCTGGAAGCCTGGTGCACCTAATAGAAAATAACAGAAAGCACTTGGGTGCAGTGTTATAGCATGGCAGGAGTCGTTAATGCTGCCTAAATAATCACTGCTGAAATATTGTGTGGGATGGCATTGGTTAAGCCTGAATCATCAGATTTTGAAGCAGGAAAAAAAAGCCATAGCAAAACAAAACCAGAAATTCTATCTCCAACTTTCCTCAGGATAAATCGCCTGGAGGTTCCTACTCAGAATACAAAGTGTGACATACTACACTGCACTAACATACGAGAATGCAACTGACAATTAAGTAATGTATGTATAAAAACCATAATTTATGTAGTCATATTTTGGTATTATTAATGCATGATTATCTTATGATACTTGGATTTCTTTCACATGGTCATGTAACACCAGGAAAGGTTGAACCTCATCAAAATGTCCCACTGATCTCACACACATTGCACACACAGACATACACAAAAAAACTGCACAATTACAGAGACAGCACATTACTCTGATGTGAAAAGTTCACAAAGCAATTAGGAGAAACTCTTCCATTAGGTATCAGTTTGAGAATATTTGGTATAAAACTCATTAGATGAAAGCAACAGCTATTCCAATTTAGCATATTGGAGAAAGAAAAAAACCCCAAACTGAAAACCGTGTTTGATTAACTAAAGCTTTAGAGTATGAGCTGCAGTAAGGTGCTTGGTGTGATAGAATCACAGTGTACAGATACACTCTTCAGCCAAAAGGCTCTATGAAACCAAACTACTTGAGTAAACATGGAGATCAGCTCTGAATCACATGTTTTTATTCCAAAACATATCTTTATTTCAGTATTGAAAACAATTGTCCAAAACCAATTAATCATTTTTAAGGCTTGGAGGAACAGTCAAAGAAACCTAGCACTTTACGAGGAAGTAGAACTCCATTGCTTCAAAAATAACTTCTTATATACACTGCCTTTTAAATTTCATAGCTCACATAATCACCTGGTAGGCTTTAAACTGATCACGAAGCTGAGAGGAAGAATTCCATGTTATACTACCATGCACTAGGATATTTGCTTTCTCAATCCATTTCAGTATGAACTCCAGCATCTCATTGTATTCTTCCAAGTGTGAAGCAGCCTGGATAAAAGAAAAATTTACTTAAGCCTAAGATGTAATTTTCTACAATTCTTAGAGGATTAAAAAACTAATTTTATTTCCTTCACTGTTTTAACCTGGGGATCATTTTAACAACTCTTCCTCACTGCTTTATATAATTTAACTTATGTATTTATGGAGTTAAAAGAGGTCTGTTATCAGTAACAAGATTATCTGTTTTGGGGGAAAAAAAGGCACTATAAGAATGTAGGTCACACTGGGAGAGTCCATTGAGACTAGAAGGTACACTCCTTGTGTGTATTTCAGCCTCCCATGTAAGTTCCAAAATACCTCCTCTTTCAGTTTGTGGCTCAATTTCTTATTTTGATATGTCTCTATCCCTTCTTTCCATTATATCCTCCAATTTGCCTTTTTATTTTTAACAGTCTGCTTTGTCCACTCAGTCTGCCCTATTTCCAAAAAATGAAATGCTGCACTATTTCAAAATACAGGACAAAAGTTCTGTTTTCTGATTAATCCAATTTCTACTTAGTAAGGTACTCATAAGTTCCAATTTTCTTTTCAGCAGGAATAATTTCAATGATATTCATGAATTTCCTCTTTATAAAGGATGGATCAAATCCCAGGTGACCAAACTCTACTTGCAAGCAGTTTTCAATACCAATCATTTTTTATGATAAGTGGATTTCTTAGTGCTGAACAAAAATATCTTAGTGTTAAATCCTTTTACCAAGTACCTTTGGTTGATTTCTTACTTTGATAATAATTTTCTATCTCTTCTTAAATACAATTTTTCTGAGGAAACTGAAAAGAATATCTTGAAGTTTTCTTTTTCAAGCCTTACAGGAGCATCTTTATGCATGAAGAAAAGAGAACTCATAATTTATCAGGGTATTGATGGCAGAACCATAGAAAATCCATTTATTTGCTTTTAGCTAGCGTTTTTTGGGAGTAAGAACAATTAGGAAAAAAAAAAGGAGAAAAAATTTCAGGGACTTTGAACCACAGGGGATGCATCTTTATGAATGCCAAAATGTTGCATAAATATAATGCACTATCAGGGCCAATGTACATAGGCTTTTCTATTCAATCTACAAGTTACATTCACCCTCCATGCGTTGAGGCTACAGCAAAATATATATTTTTTTAACTTTTATTTTTAGTGCTGCAAATATAGGTAACAGTGACAAAAAAGAGACCCTGAAAAGCACAATAAAATACTATTTCTTGGCATGCTACTGTTTGTGAGATCTACAATCTTTCTAGGGCACCAAAGGAACCAACTAGCAAGTGATTCATGCAAGAGGGTGTTAAAGCAGCATCACAGAATTATTTTGGCCTCTGATTTGACCTCTCTGTGTCTCTTTGGAATGTGATGCAAGCTCTGACTAATAATAGGCAGATGTACCAAGGAATGCCCCTTCTGGCATAACTACAGGAAAATAAATGAGATTTTTGCATACTCCTTCTGCTTCTGACAGGAAACAGCAGAAGGGATTTAAGATCATACCTGACTG
>WEIT01032334.1:566-17545 GCA_013389985.1 Dryoscopus gambensis
TGATGAGCACCATCCAGATATACAGACTGAAAGCAATAGAGAGGCTCAGGTTTTCTGAAAGAAATTAAAAAACTCCGTAGTGGATAGTTAACTAAACCCAAGGGAGGCTTGCTCCTAGATTCAAATATAGACTTATATTTGAATTATATGCTGGAGGATGACATAAGGATTTATATCCTTTCTTACAGCTTCATATTTACCATTAAAATTCAAGATATTCATATTATACGTATGAAACGTTGGTTAGTTTTTTTAGTCTGTCATATTTTTTCTTCATTCACACCTCTTTGCAATCAATTATACGTGTAAATTGTAGATGGTGCAGTAACTTTCTTCAATTTTCAGTAAGTTGTTTTAGTTCCAGTAGAAGCACCTTGTTTTTATATAATGGAACAGTCCAAATGGGAATTACAAATCCACTTTCTCCATGTCATTTATTACACTGTGCAATGTACAGATTCCTGTACTCACTGCTAGTTTCATTTGGCCTTTATACCACATTTTTAGCAGCACATTGCACGCCCCTCAATACCAAACCTTCATAGCATCTTTTTCAGCATTAAAGAGTAAGGAGACAGTGCTGTGGGCTAACTGTTCGCTTTTGGATTCACTGATGCTACACAAGAATGACTTCTTTTTGCATTAGAGATTAGTGATTATAGTACCTGACAAAGGTGTCAGGGACAGGGTCACTTCCCTCATCAGAAAAAGATGTGAAAAGTATTGTCCAGTTGATTAAATCCCAATAAAAGTTGTGAATTGCAAGTTCTGCCTTTGAAAGGTCATCAAGATGTATTATAAGGATTCTACATGAATCCCCAGGATGCATAATTAAGCAATCAGATACACTGTATTATCTATTTCCATAAATTAACATCTGAATCAGAATAGTGTGCTCAATCAGTGTGTCACAGAGGAAAAAGGAATATCAAGAGAGCCACTTACCAACCAAAATTCTTCACTTTCCTCAAGGCAGTCCTTCCCATAAAGTAAATATGACATTAAGTTGATGGAGTAATATTTTCGTTGATTGTAGCTGACCATAAACATTTTTCTGTTACATATCATAGCCTGTAAGTGGAATTTGCTTCTGTTCCACAGTCATATATGCTTGGCTTTTGTCACACACATATTTTGGATTCCACTCAATGAGGAAAAAAAAAATATAGGTGAAGCAGCTTCCATCATAATTTTAAAATTTTTATTCCTACTTGTAATCTCCATTACCAATGTGGTTTCATCAACAAATATAAAAAAAACTTTGGTAAGGTAGGAGCATTAGACATAAGTTTTATGCCAGTCTTTATATTCAGATCTATAAGAACTGTTTATTATATGTAATTGTTATATCTCTCATTTCCCAGAGTACAACTGGTTTCAATAAAGATCACGACCTTTTTTAGCTACAGAAACTTGCCCTGTGTCACATCATTCATGAAAGGAAAACTGACAAAAATGATAATTATGTAATGAAACCTGTCTTGCCTGTCAGTATAAAACAGTTCTAAATGTAACACAGTAAGAATGATCATAGTGTGCTATTCACATGGCAATACAGGAACATAACCTGAAACATTTCCAGATACAGCAAAAGTTGTCTGCAGTGATTGTACCCTGCTGATTATTTCATATATTATGATAATTTGAATGGAAATGAGATGCAATGAAAAATAGTAGCTAAAAATCGTGTCTTCAAACAGATGGATATAAAAAGAGTACAACTTACTTTTAAAAAGACGTAGGAGTTCATGTTTTGAAATCATACTTTTTCCCTCCTAATTCTTTGATAAATTGATAACATCAGTTATAGAGAGTCTCCGTCTTTTAATGGCATTTACTTAAAAACAAATTACATGTTTTCCTCTCTAAAAACAAGGACAGCATCAACTCAGTATCCCTGTGTCCTACACACAGCTCTCCAGCTCATTCTGGACAGCAAGGCTGGTTGAAGCAACTTTTTATTCATCTGTTAACTGCATGGCTGTGTCCCACAGCCTCTGCTTTATCCCACACCTTTTGACTCCAGACACAGACCTTCATTCTCTGCCTCTCAAACACACCTGTTGCAGTTAAATTCCACTGTTGCAGGCAAGCCACCTCTTAATTCTTGATATATAAATTGGTTTGGACTGGCTTTAGACAAGGAATAATTCAGACAAGACACTGTATTTATTGAAGAATCCACCAGCTGCTCATTAGTCTTTTGAGGCAGTAAAGCTGCAGTGTGGTTAGCAAGTTAACCAAGATCTGGTTTTCTAATGAGAGGACATATTTTGCTGTCTGGTCAAAGGTGTGGTGCCCTTATGTAGCTGAGTCAATTTTTAAACAGAAATTACCTGGAGGCAATTTTTGGGTTTGTGCCTTACATAACAGACAGAAGAAAGAGTATTAAATGAACTCATCTAGGGAAAATGGAACAATTATTTCATTTTAATTTTATATTCCTATTAGTATTCTCCTAAAGAGACAGCGAAATGATATTATCAGCACACATTTATGGAAGTAAAAGTGATAATAATAAAATATAAGCAATAAAGTCATAATGAAGTCTTTATTAAAAATATATACTAAATTTGCCATTTCTGGAAAAGAAAAGGTTGAAGTGAAAATCTAAAATCAGCTTCCAAATACCTATGAGAGGTTTAACAAGAAGATGGAGCCAGACTCTTCTGTCATGTATGCTGGTAGGACAAGAGACAAAGACACAAATTAAAATGAGAGATTCAGACTGAATGTAGGAAAATCTTTTCCATCTCAAGGACAGCCAGGCAGTGTAGCAAGTTGCCCAGAGAGGTTGTACAGCCTCCAGCCTTGGAAATTCACAAGATAAAGCATTGAGCAGCCTGGTCCAATCTCACTGCTTACCCTGCCTTGAGCAGCAGGCTGTACTAGAGACCTTCCACCTTGGTATGAGCCAATGAAAGCTTAAAAAAAGGTGTACACATCTTCTAAGTTTTTTGCCATTTAACCAGAACATACATCAAAACAGGCAATTCCTTGCGGAAGGTTTGAAAACACAGAATTTGGGAAGGTTTTCTTTCTTGAGAAAGAAAAACTTGGTAATTCAATGAAAACATTTCAGATTTTACTCCAGTACTTGTCCTTGCAATGTGCTCTTCTAGGGGGCTTGTTTGTTTGGTTGGTTGGCTGTGTTATTATCTGTTATTGTTTGTTGGGGGGGTTAATTTTAATTAAACATCTGAAGAATATATTAATTGCTGTGTTTATAAAGACGATACCATGTTTAATTTCAAAGATCTTGCATTTTATCCTCTGAAGGGAATTGCAAGACAAAGAAACAAAGTACTATAACAATTTTTGAGATGCATGTGACCAGAACATTGGCAATAAAAATAGTTGTGAGGTAATCTTGAAATGTTCAGGTACAAAGCTCTATCTGTGATTAGTTTTCATTCCACGGCATAACAAAGGTGCAACAAATACAGCAGTTGCTCACTACATGCAGTCTTACAAGATTGCTAGTACAGAAACACAGGCTAGACAAAGATGTTGAGAAAACAGCAAAAAACTGTTCTTTATTGATCAATTATTTCATTGTTCAACAAAACACAGTTGAAAAACAAGATTAACTAGAAAAAATGTAGCGCTGCTACTTCTATCGTTATTCACAGTCTGATTATTAGCTAACTGAAATAATAAAACCATAGCACATTCAGCAACACTGTAAGGTGGCAATATAATTTTATTATAAAAATGGATACTGATCATTCAAAACATTGCTGAATATATTGCTTTTTAGAGAACTTTTGTCTTCATAAGTATATAATCAATACTCATTTGGAGGTCTTGGCAGCACATTTGACTTGGACCAGTTAGAATACTGCACATTTCAGTTGTAGGTCGAAAATTTAGGCCATCTGCAAAGCTGAAAGTATCTTCACTGACAACAAATGCTATGAAACTAGGTCGAGATCCTGAAACCTACCAAACTACACAGGGGGCAAGAGACGTAATAGCTTTTATTAGACCAACTGACAATCAGAAAATAGACTTAGTGCCTTAAGCACAGAATCCTTTCTCCAGGTACAGTACACATCTTCATTTCATTCATTCATTTCATTTCATTCATGCTTGCATGTCTATACCAAAAATAAATTTAGGAGCTGAGTTTAACCTTTGAGAACCTTGATATCGAAGGGCTTAAAGAGACAAGACGCTGTCTTGTGGCATATTGTTACATGAGTCAGTCTACTATCCCACTCGAGAGAAAGGGGATAGCTGCCAATGCAAGTCCAATCATTTTAGGAAATTAACTCCTAATTCTTCCTTAGACACTTAGATCTTATCACTTGCTCCCAAATAGTTTACATTTAGTAATTTTGTCCTGGTTTGGAGGGCTGCATAGCTGATTTACTTGTCTAAATCAAGCCCAGAACAACCATGGGGTGCCTGAATGGAATCACGGCTGAGGTTGGAAGGGACCTCTGGAGGTCATCTGGTCCAAACTCCCTGCTCAAGCAGGGCCATACAGAACCACTTGTTGAGGACCACATCCACACGGCTTTTGACCGTCTCCAAGGAGGAAGACCCCACAGCCTCTTCAGGACACCCATGCCTTCACAATAGAAGTAGGTTTGTAAACTGCTGCATTATGATTCTCTTAATAAATAAGGTAGAATTTCCCAGAGTGGTTTATTGACAGCATTTTTAAAACATATCAGTCAGACCAGCCAAGTCTGACAGCCAAGAGAACAGCCAAGGAATGCATCTTAAGAGAAATCTGTAACTGTAAACAAAAGCAAATCAATACAAGTGTTTAGAATAGCTCTCCACTAGACAAAGAATAATTAAAAAAAAACATTTATGAGACACTATTTATCCTTTTTGGTGCTAGCCATTCTAGTTGTTAGTTAGAGATCATGTTCTCAACAAGGCAACTTTTGCTTGTTCACAAAAAACCCCCAAAAACCTAATCACCTATTTTATCAATAGATGGTGAAAAGCAAAGAAAACAAGTTAAATATGCAAAGTACACTTAAGAAGTCAGATACTACTTTAATTTAACTTCTTTCTATCCTTCTCAAAATAGCAACTGAAAAGCAGGCTCTCATGTAATTTCTGATATTATATTTTATTTCTCTTGACAGCAAAAGATCCTAATCTGATCCATTTGCAATTTACTTCAATGCTTCACATAACATTTTTTCTTAACAAGGAAGTTAATTTGCAACAGCTGTGTGTTGACTAGTTTGGACAACTCAGAATTAATAGAAACTGCATTGTGAACATCTTGAAAAAAGTCTCTGTAAGTATTTTTTCACTTTGTTTTTTAAATTGAAGGATATTCTTTTTGAAGAACTGTTGCATGCATCTTTGAGGCAAAATCACTGCTATACAAGATAAGTAGGTGTTTTCTTAGCAATCAAAGCAGGTAATATCTCCAGTGGACATGAAGCAATGTTCTGACACTTGGAGAGGCACATACACACACAAGGACATGAATACAGCCAATAACTCCTCTAACACAATGATTCCCTTTTCAGCAAGTCGCCAGATGGCTCTGATAGAAAGCACAACAAACCAACCCACTCATTTGGCTCTGCTAGGCATCCTGCAGTAACAGGAAAATCCCAAATTAACTGGGACAGGGAGGCTCCAGTACCATAGAATGGGATGGAGCTTGATAAAGTGATTTTAGAAATATGACGAAAGACATCAGATAAACAGGTTCTCTTTAGAAACAAAAAATATACAAACTAGAAAACAAACCAGGAAGGAGTGGTGTCAATGACCACTGTCACAAAAGCACCCCCTAACAAGTTTCATATGAGTTCCTCACTGCCAGGTAATAGCACATACAGAAGAGGTTTGCTATCTATAAGCAGCTCCTAAAGAGCCTCTTCAATGCAAGTCTCAAAATAATCCATATATCTTCCATGGAAATGCATCCTTTTAAACCTGGATCTCCTAAAGCAGTGTGTGAAGGAACTGAATTTTTGTTGGGGTTCCCATAGCTCTCTTCAAACACAGCCCCACATCTCTATGAACAGCATGCCAAGCTCTATTCTTCAGTCATATAACATTGACACGTACACAGAATTACTCTGTACATTTTCACACTATAATACAGATATTTACAGAGCGAAGCTTCTTTTAATTTATGTTGAAATTTCCTGTAAATCACATTGTCAAGCTCGCCATAATAACAGCTGAATAGCTTCAAACATTTCATGTCCTACTTTTTTGACCTGCACTGGCACTCCTTTAACCTAAAAATTTCATTACTTAAGATGACTGCAGTCATTCTCAGAAGATGAAAAATGAGATTCATGTACATTCTCCCACATAGCTACAATAACTTGGTGTTGCTTCCTTCCTTATTAAGTTTTTTTCATTTAACTAATTCCCTGTGATAAAGGCACCACATAACAGAGTGGGAAACTTCATTTCACTTACTCCTCTTCTGTAGTATTCTTTGATTAAGATTTCTTTTGCCTACTTTAATTACTATATTCTTTCCTTGATGCAGTAATCAGAAGACATATTAACAAAAGTTTACATGTTGTTAAAAAGAAGTGCACAAGCCACATAACTGTGTTTTGTCGTATCCAGGAAGCTTTACGTTTTTCTGTGTATACCATTTGGTTTAACAAGTATTTTTTAATGTTTGCTTAATAAATAAATAATTCTTCATACTCTGCTTAAATCTTATCAAAGGCAATGAGTACTACCGCCTCTTATACATAGTTGTCATTTTATAGAAGGCCCAGTGAGATCCAGAAAATCTAGCCATGAGGTGAGGGAACACAGCTGGGCAGTGGCATGACCAGTAACAGTCGGGACAGGGGGCCCTGGGCAGAGCCAGCATGGGTCTCTTGGCTCCTCGGGCAGGGCGGGAGGGGCCCAAGAAGGGCTATTAATTTTTCCTTTCTTTGCAAGCTGCTAAGACAGAGTGGCCATGAACTTCAAGAATATTTAAACACAACTAGCATACTCAGTCTTTCATTTGTGATAGTACATTTTTAACTATCAGCCTTTCACCACCTATTTAGCACACTTACCTTTTTAAACAGAAATGTGTACCAAAAAATAACCCCAAATCCCAAAAGATCCCTAATATCTATAAAATAAACATGTTCCATAATTGCTCACTGAAGTCTCTTCATTTACCTCTCATTCTCTCTGCCAAATGTCAGCAACAGAGCTCATACTGAGATCCAAACCCCTCCTTTGGGAGGGAAGGAGATTCATGTCCCTTTTAGGCCTCTGCCATCAGGCCTATCCCAATCACAGCTAAATCTTGTTATTTGTGGCCTGGTTCATGTTCTGAAAGTTTTTTTTCCTTCAGCAAAATAATGGCAAGTCATCTTACAGAATTATACCAGGTATATAAATTATTTTAGGATGTAAAAATTATAAACATGCCAAATAAGCATGTAAGAAACCTGTAAGAATAAGCAGTTCTTAGGAATTTTGTTAACAGTGCAAGAAAAGTCTCAGGCCTCAATTCACAAGGAATTTCTGTGCTGTCATACCTAAGTTTTAAGCATCTGACTGGGAATTAAATCCTTAAACCCCATACTTAGTCATTTTGGCTCTTTATTTGGTGAGTGAAAAATCAGACAAGTCTCAGCAATCCTCCTAATACCTAGGCACTTACAAAGACAGAGGCATGTCTGAAATCCTTCTCTCCCTTAGACTGGTCTTATTTTTGTGTTAGGGATTCACAGCCTGGACCTGTTCTTGCATTTGGATGCCTTTGGATGTGTCTTTTGTGTAATACAGCTGCTTCATGCTTCTTAACACACAGAGGAGCCTTCTCTGCAGCTTGAAGAAGAATAAGACAGATCTCTCATCTCTTGCAAAAGTGCTGCAGTAAACAAGCTGTGAGCTCTCATTATCCTCTGGCAAATTTCTGTCATCATGTAGCTCACAGTACAAAATTTATTGGGCTGGAAGGAGACTAAGACTGAGGTTTGGTAGCGAGGGCTTGCAATTGCTTTCTGTGTTCTCACAGTTCTGGACAGCTTGTGGATTAAAGAGCCATTTGTCACTGAACATTCCTTTAATCAATACTAAAAAGCCTATACTGTATTACTGACAACATCTTGATTGACTTCCAAACAGTTTAATGCACATTTCTCTTACTGCCTCAATAAATACCTTGCTGTGAGCAGGTAGATTTTTTTTCCTTCTGGTATTTTAGAATGAGAGTACCACCACTACTCTGAGATCTTCATTAAGTCCTTTATATGACTTCTTAAAACAATCATTTAAAAGATACAAGTCAAAGCCTGGGCTGGAGCTCTATGTCAAAAATGATACATTTTTATTTGCTCCTGAAATTTCAGGCTATCCATCTGCTTGAAAACTTGTGTAATCTCTGTCACTGACTTCAGCAAACATTGCTGAAAATGTGATCTTTACTTAAGATTTCATCACTGCTTTATATTTGAAGATTTAAATTTTTCAATAACTAATTCTCCACCTACAAAATATGACCTGCCACTATCAGAGTAACCTGAAAAGCTTATCTATTTCTGAGGTGTAAATACCATAAATATCTTTTTTCTTTAAATCTTCACAGAAATACAGTAGTGTCCTTTTTTGCACTCCATGGGAACAGAGTATGAAAATAGGGTTTCTTCATGATTCATGCATTCATCTGATTGTTACAGGATTGTTTGAGAAATTAAGATCAGTTAAGAGACATTGGAACCAATATTTTCAAAGATTAAATAAAAATAATTCTAGAAAATCAGAAATTTAGCCTCTAATTTCTAGGTATTGCCCTGTAATTAAAACACTTAACAACCTATAAATTATCTTGAGCACCACATTTACCAAGTATATTAATGATAGTTGTCAAGATGGCACTTCAATATACTTCTTAGTATATAATAATATTCCAAAATGGGAATCATTTACAACTACTCAAAGCAAATGTAAGTACACCATAATTGCCGGCAAAATTCTAACACAGACAATGGAAAAAAAAGACTGAATCTAGACAACAGTAGATGGGAAAACAAGTATCGTTTCTACAGATCTTCTCTTTTTCAGAGAATGAGAAATTAATGGAATGCATCATACTTGAGCCTCACCCAGCTTTGCATCAAAAAGCCTAACAGTGTCACCACATCTCAATTCTCTCACTGCAACAAAATCACTGAAAGCTGAACTGCAAATAGATGCTATTACCCTGGTGAAAGTGTCCAATTTTCTGTACCAGCTTTCATTCAAGATGAACAGAAGATTCACTCAGTCTCAACAAGCTACAGAGGAGGTCTGCAATATGACAGAAAACAACAGAAATACATTCAGAAGCAGACAGTGATTTCTGTGGAGAAAGAGGTGTAAAAGCTTGCACACAACTAAAGAGCATAAAGGTTACCAAAGACTTTTCAGAATATATTAAAAGAAACTTCAGTATGAACAAAAAAAGTAGAAGCCATATCCCAGTGGAACATAATACATGTTTCTTTCCGTTCTTAACGAATATTAATAGAAGATAAGAATACAAGTCTTTGACATTAGAATATTTTCAGTGTTGAGACTTTGTTTGAAAGTTTTTTATTCACTAAAGAGTTGATCCTGGACCCACTGAACTTATTGTTAAAATTACCTTGGTCTCCCATGGGTATGCCCTGCAAGTTATCAACAAAAATTTTGGTCCTCAAACCACACTTAAGGATAAGTCATGAAACACAGGTTCAAGTTATCTTTGAATTTCCCTGTTTAAAGCAGTCACCACTCTCCATCCCTGAGATTATGACCAGCTAATGCACAGTTTTTAATTCATTTCACCCTTCATGAGCTCTCCATCCCTCACTTGTTGGGTCTAGTTGGTACTATCTGACAGACCCTATAAAGAAGATGACAATCACATGAGGAAAGCTGAATAACAGACCAGAATGACCACACAGCCTCAGGTGTCTCCCAGTTCAGTCCACGAATGACAAAAGGGTCTGTCAGAGGATATTCTGATGTGCTGAAAGAGGCATTGCACCAGGAGAACTAGAGCACGGAACAGACGCCTTCACTGAGTAGGACTGTCGTGGTTTGATGCTGGCCAAAACCCAAGCACCCATGAAAGCCTCTCACTCATTCCCCTCTGCAACTAGACAGAGGGGAGAAAATATAACAAAAGGTTCATGAATTGAGATAAGGACTGGAAGAAAACACCCACTACCATCAAGGAAAAACCAGGCTCAACTTAGAGATGTTCAGTGAATTTACTACTAACAAAATCAGAGCAGGGTAATGAGAAGTAAAAAAAGCCCTTAAAAACACATCCCTCCTTCCCACTGACTGTGCAGGGAGACAGGGGATGGGGGTTTGGTCAGTTCATCACCCGTGGTTTCTCTTGCTGCTCAGGGAGAGGAGTCGTTCCCCTGCTGTACCATGGGGTCCGTCCCACAGGAGACAGTTCTCCATTAACTTCTCTGATGTGGCTCCATCTCACAACCAACAGTCCTCTCCAAACTGCTGCAGCATGGGTCACTCTTCCACAGCGTGCAGTCCTCCAAGCACAGGCTGCCCCAGCCTGGGAGCAGGGCCCCTCTCTCTCCACAGGTCTCCCACAGGGTCACAGCCTCCTCCAGACATCCACCCACTCTGGCATGGGCACCTCCCCCATGGGCTGCAGGTGGATCTCTGCATCGCCCGTGGATCCCCATGGGCTTCAGGGGCACAGCTGCCTCACATTGGTCTGCACCACGGCCTGCAGAGGAATCTCAGCTCTGGAGCCTGGAACATCTCCTCCCCCTCCTTCTCCACTAACCTTGGTGTCTCCATTGTTGTTCTGTTCACATGTTCTCAGTCCTACTCTGGCTGGAATTAAAACTGTGCCACCAACTTTGTTTTGATTTCTTCCTTAAATACGTTATCACAGAGGCGTTACCACCATTTCTAATTGGCCCAGCCTTGGCCAGTGGCACGTCCACCCTCAGAGCCGTCAGGGATTGGCTCTGCTGAACATGGTGGACATTTCTGGAAGTGTCTCACAGAAGCCACCTCTGTCCCCCCCCCACAACCATGAACCAGACTGTGTCAAACCAACACAGACTGCTACTACTGAACAGGTAGAAGATCCCCTACTCTAACTGGAAATGGGAATATGGTCAAAAGAAGTGTGCAGGTGTGGAGGCTATTATCACATGGAACACACCAGCAAATAGGAAGCACAGAATCATAAGATCCATGGACAACTCCATCTCCCTTTAGACAGCAAAGGGAGACAGCAAAGGCTTTAATTTATTCTTGTGGAGCAATGAGATACTAGAAAGCTTAAACTATTTAAAGAGTCCATGGGAATTAAGACCTCAACCAGAAGAAATCAACAAAAAATAAAAAGATTTAATTCTCTTTATATTGTTTCCATGAAATACTGGTGACTTAAAAAAAATTGGTGTTTTTTCCCCTTTTTTCTTTGCATAAGCCTTGAATTGACCTTTCTCATTGACCTTTCATGCCACAGTTTTCTGGTGCAGCAATCATAAGTCTTGCCTCTGTATTTACTTTAGATGGTTGTTTCCTCACACACGTTAATTGGGGTGTTTTGATGATGATGATGATGATGATGATGATAATAATAATAATAATAATAATAATAAAACAACTTGCACTGACTATATTATTTTCACAATTAGGTGATTTCTGGGAAGGAAAACATATCTGACTATCTCATGCAGGGATTCATATACCTTTGTAGGTCTGACCCAATCTATAGAGTAATGCATACTTGCATATCCGTGAAAAAAATCCATTAGTATTGGCAGAAAGTACATTAATGACTACTAAACAACAGAAAATGCCACTATTAAAATAGAGATCATATTAAATACAGTGGTAGAACAGAGGCATCTCATAGAAAATCTATATACTCAAGACTATATTATTCCCCACTCCATGTGATTGAAATCACAGGTCATAGTTTGTAAAACTTAAATTGTTATTCAAATCATCACAAAGAGAAACATTTTGAACATGACATGCCTTTGCTTACAGTCAATCAACCACCCAAAACTGTTTACAGTAGCTATGCCTTCCTGAATTACATCAAGACAACACTATAAACCAAAACCACAAATGATAAGGAACTGCAAATAGAAGCATAAAATAAATTAGACATCTACCCATCTTCAGAATGGAGAATCAGCGCAGGAAGCAAACAGAAAAACATGATAAAATGCATACAAGTTAGAAGAAGACTCCTTTCATACTATTGCTCCTAAAGTAACAGCTTCTTCACTGAAAACTCGAGAGAGAAAAGTTGTGACAGCAATATTTACTACCATATTTTTATCAAAAGCCAGTATTTCTAAATCTCACATACAGAATACATCAAATGGACCAACAGGACTAGAAAAATGAAAAGAAAGCCCTCGATGTTTTTAATCTGAGAGTATGGGTGGTTCCAACCCATTAAATTTAAATTCCCAGATTAGATAAAACCTGAGGAAGTATATATAAATTCTCTGTAACACACAAAAGCACACTCTATGACTTGCTTTGTAATACCTGGTTGGCTGTGATAAAGGAGTTCAGTGTCAGCAAGTGCAAATCACATACTTTTTACAGCATGTTATAAAAATGTATGTTGCAAGCAGCCTCTCCCTTCACAGGCTACAGATACCATCCCAGTGCAATTTTTCTATTTCTGCAATTTTGCTAGTGCTGGCAGTAAACCGAAAATTCCTGTCATGGAAAAAAAAAAAATCCAAATCCAACCTTAATCAATGCTTCTTCTGTGAGAATAAAAGCTGACTAATCCTTTGGTGCCCAAGAGCCAGAAGTTCACTGATGCTAAGCATTAGTGCAGGCTGTTTATTTTCATAGTCTTTACTGACTTTGTTGAACTGTCATAGACCAGCCTTTCAAGTCACTCGATAGTTCAGAGTTTTCTTTATACTTCTGATCCTTTGAAACATAAAAATGAAGATGCCCAGCTGACCTTTGGTTTAGAAGAAACACAAAAAAAAGAGACAGCAAGCAGAGGTTTGACAAAGGATATGGACACAAATCCTCTCGGGTGCAAGCAACTGTGCTTTCACAAAGATAAGAACTAACTGTGCCCAATTCAGTTGCAGTTATTTAATGCAATGTAACTCTGTCTACTATACAATCACAGCAGTCTTGTTAATTTAAGCCACTCTCTTTTGATATCAGGCACTATTATCTAAGTTTCTATATGCTGTTGGACAAGCAACTGTACAAATAAGAGTCTCTTTGGTTCTCTTCCTTCCTTTTTGAGAGCTGAAATTATTCACACTTCCTCCTGAACCAAGAGCTCCAGGAGAAAGTGATTTCCAACACCCTCTTGATTTTTATTGCTTATCAGTTTCACTGCCCTCAAATTATATTCAACTTCATTCACCAATGACAACAGATGTCTTTTTCTTTTTATGCAGGAGAGGAATCCAGACAACGCAGTTACACTTACAATCTATTTGCTTCGCAGGGAAGACATGGGGAATAGGGAACATTCCCCATCTAAGCCCCTTTTAAACTCTTCTCAGATACAATGAGGGATGTGTATTTTTTGTATAAAGGATTTTTTTGTTCTGTTTTGTAAGTTTGTAAAATGGTTAGCAAGGTAGTTGAGGGAGTCTGGCTCAGAGCTTGTTCTGCCCGTCTGTTCTCCCTGACGTAGTTCTGCTCTTGCTAGTCAAAGAACATGTCCCTGGATTGCAGTTATCAATTTATAACTCTGATATCAAAGTATCAACAGCAGAACTTCTAATATTTACACCTAATATAAAAATAAAACTGTCCCCTCCTTTTTTGGAGCAGGGAAAAGTACATCATGGCCTTTGAAAATAATTGAGAAAGGGTGCTTTAGAAGTCAATGAAATCCAATTGACACTGGAATTCTAGTAGATAGCTAGGGATTCAGTTTCATGTTCTTTGTCTGATTCTGTATTCTAATGTCTTTTGGAAGCCAATTGTAGCAGAAAAAGATGATATTATTGCTTCAGTTTTATGAAATTAATCCATTTTAATGCAGATGTTGAGAGTGAGATTACCTCAAGGCTTGCATAAACAATTTCCTCAAATACCAATGAAAAATAAAGGCAAAGAAAAGCATGCACTTTCCTGAAGGACTGAACATAAACCAATAGGATTACAGGTGAAATAGGCAGGTAACTGTGTAACCCTTGCCAGCAGGGAAGCTCTGAATGCTCTCACCTTCATCTTCCCTGCCTATATGCTCTTGACCTCCAACAGGGTATAGGACCCGGAAAACAGAACAACCTGCAAACAAAGAGAGAAAATCTCACTTAGTAGTCCAGGCTTGAGAGGGGCCTCCAGCCTGTAAGATTTGCATGAAATAAGAAGGCAATTAGTGTGTTATCTATTTTAAAAGTACTAATTCCAGAAGACCTGACTGCTTTCTAAAAATACATCTAGAAATATATATCATGAATGGAGAATAGCTGTTTAAAATAAAGAACAAGACTTCAGAATATATGGGTATGAATTAGCAGTGTATAATTTTAGGATGGAAATAATAGAAAAAATTAAACAGCACTGTAGGAGGGTGACAAGAAAAAATAAGCCAAGACAGTCAAGTCTGAGTTCAAATAAACTTTAGTCTCAAAAAGGTGATATTTATGAAAAAGATTATAATCTGCAGTTACTAACTGTAGCAGGAGTTTTACAATCTAGAAGGCTTCTGCTGGCTGTGTTTTCTACAAACACTGACATTACAGCAATCTCTTGAAGCAAAACATATAATGCAGCTACACTGTATTCTTTTTTTATAATCTTTATGTATATATGCTGGTCATAAACACAATTATAAACATAATTCTGCTCCCAGTTGTTTTAAATCAAAATAAATGTTCAAGCTACTTTTCTCATTATTCATTTGCTTTTTATGAAAGGGAAGGAAAAAAGGTTTTAACATTAACTTTAGAAGAGCATGTGGACTACTGTCATTCCTGAAGCGTTTCTTTTTTTTTCCAAGATGGATTTTCAGTAGTTCTAATAATGGTATGGGACTTGAATAAGAATTTGAAACATAACCATGGTCTAATTCTGAAATAGGAGACATACATTTAACACTAAACCTCCTTAGAGAACTCCTAAAATCTCAAAACTTTCCAATTACATATATTTATTTCTAAAGTCCACACAGCTGCCCAGTGCTATAAGAAACCATTGTGTGACGCTCGATCGCTGGGCAGGAGATAAATTGTCCTTTCTCTATCATTCACACCATGCCAGTGATAACAATAATGACAGGAACTTTAATTCCACACTTTTTTCACTGAACTCTAACAGCTGAATTCACACAAAGCTTCTCCACAGACTCAGACTTACCCATTTTAATCTAAGAATAGAGCAAACAATACAATCCTTGTTTCAAGAATGGAGGAATCGAGAGGCTGCATATGCAGTTCACTGCCAAGTTGCTCAGAAAGCCTTGTCTAACAAGGCACAAAGTACTCCTGTAAACACCACCTTCTGTCCAAGTTCCACCAACTAATATTTGGGCCTTTTCTGTAAACATTTGTTAGGGGCTTTGAGGGGTTTTTGATGAATATAAAGTTTCATTAAGAGGTTAAAACTGCTGTTACAGAAACAGTGAGAGGTTCAAAAGGCAAAGGACATAAAATTAAAAATAGGAGGTGCTCTCAAACTTCAACACTTTGCTACTGGGAGGATGACCAAGGACTGGCACGGGCTGTCCAGGGATTTTTGGAGTCATTCATTAGAGATATTCAAAAGCTGTCTGGACACAGTCCTGGGCAACCAGGTCTGGGTGATCCTGCTTGAGCAGGGGAATTGGATCAGGTGACCTCCTGAGGACCTTTCCAACCTCCACCACCTGCTACGCACACTTTTTTTTTTGCTTTTTAAAAATCCTATGATATGAAATTTTGGGAAAGCAAGAGTGAAAGAAAGAAACAAAAAATTAAGATATTATTCTTCCTGATGGAAAGACAAATATTCAGGAAATATTATAGTTAAGAATAACTGTCCAAACCAATTTTTCAGTATTTTCTGTATCTATGTACTGTTGGGCTTTTTTTTTTTTTTTTCACTGGGGCTTCAGGTACAGGCTAACCATTGATTATTTAAGGAATTCTGATTAGACAGGAAATGAAGCTCTTCTAGGCACCCCAACTTCATTAAACCTAGACACTGGAGACTGAAAAGATCAAATAAGTTAGTTTCCAAGGACCAGCATATTCGATTTATTAAACAATTTTCAGCTATCACCCATCCATTTTTCCTCTTCAATTATTTAATATGAACAGTTGATTTCTTATGAAAACTTCCAGTTTTGGCAAGTTTCTTCACTGCTCTTTGTGAAATAATTAGCAAAACCCTTTTAGACTTGAAGGATAAAAATTGGACCACACAAAGATAATAAACAGTTTCATTAACTGATTTCTCATTTTGAGTTTACAGATATGAGAAGTCTCAAATGAACTAAACAGAAAATATCAATTTATGCTAACCAAATTATCAGTTTAATGTGCAGTAGGTAGTAGGTAGGTAGTATTTTAAACTACTTCTTTAAACAAAAAACACGAGATAAAAATCAGTATCTTTTAAAAAATAGCATGAAGTGAATGCAATTATTCATTGTAGAAATGATGTAGTAAGGTTTTTAAAAAACGATTTTAAAGAAAACTTCAACTAGAGCTACCTAGAGATTTCTTAGTTTTACAGGAATTAGACTAACACCAGTTTATAACATTTTTTGCACTCTTCTGTGCTTCTATAGACTATTCTCAATGCTCCTCAAAACAATTATAATGAACTGAAACGATTCAACTTCAGTTTATCCTCAAATACATATAGCCTCGAAAAATGTAAACGTATATCTTTCTAAACCCTCAGGAACACAGTAAATAATTTCAGCCCCTAATCCCAACCCTCTTATTCTTAAAAAATTAGTTTTCCCCCTCATAGTACTTTCACAGACTTTCTCTTTTCATTTTAACATTCTGTTATTGTAGAAATGGTTTCTTTACACTAGTGAACAGATTTTATCTTGAAAG
>WEIT01032335.1:2406-22207 GCA_013389985.1 Dryoscopus gambensis
TTGTACCTTCAATTCTCCTCCCCGACCTGCTCCAGCAGGGAGGAAGAAGGGAAAAGGAGGGGAGCAAGTGGCCGTGCGTGGTTTGGGGTTTGTGGGAACACTAAATTGGGGAGTATCTTTTCTAAACCAAGAACCTAAGTTAGTCAACAGATACTAGAAAAAAAAAAGGTGAACGCTGGGTCCCAAACATAATTAATCAGCATTTGCAAGACACCCTTAGTTTACTCACTTATAAACAAGCCTAGGGATCCTTTTCTTTCTGCCATCAGTACCCCCTGTCTAATCCAATCCTGCAACATATGTCATGTACTTTCGCAAGAGTCTTGGTATTGTCCACTCTTGGTCATATCAACAAAAACAGACACAGTGCAATACTTTGGATTGGAGCTCGAGAGACAGAGATAGCAGCTAATCAGGAGCTGATAAGATTTCTGTAGCTTATTACTCAGTATTCCTCCCCACTACGAGACATTTGCATTGTGCAAGGTAGATGCAAAACTGGGGCTAGTGTTTAAAATGAGATCCATTTTAATGGATGTGGATTTTATTTCTACAGACACATCTGTTCAGTATCATAGACACAACAAAGTAAGGCTCAAACTATTACTAGTGATATCTTCAAGTAAGAATCGTGGAATAAATAAGGTGATCTTCACACATTTTTGCGATAGAAGATAGGAATCATTTCACTTTTTATTGTTGCTTCAAATTTCAAAGCTGTATCATTTCACTGTTTTATCTTAGGGGAAAGCAAAAATGTGTTTTGTGAACTCTCCCACAACGGTATCAAGTAGAAGAAAAAAGTTAATAGTTTTTCCCCAAAAGTTTTCTCCCACTGTAGAGTGACAGCTTGCCAAAAATCAGCGAGTAACAGTGAAAAACTAGCTCATCAGGTGGGCTGTCCAGGTCCCCAGTGGAGCCCTGGTATATACAATGCATCAGATACTATACTAAAATTACACCTCCACTGTTTGACCATTCAAAAACTAGAAAATTAAAGTCCTCTTACCGAGAGATCACAACAACCTTACCCATACAGAAATTAAATTTAGCTCAATCCATATGCTACCACATACTACAATCTTTCATCATATATCCCAGAAATGTGTTTCTTAGGCATCTGCTACTTCTATGTTTCCCCCTTATTGTCTTCTATCATAGTAGGAAGAAACACAGTTAAATCTACCTCTATATCAGACACACCAGAAAAAGTAATAATTATTATGACCAAATATTACTGAAATGAACAAGCAATTACTTCTTCACCAATTTTCTGATCTGCCAAGATATTTGCAAGAATAAAGTCAACATACTATTCAATATGTATTTCCCTTCACACAATGTTAAAAATTAGGTAATGAAACAGATTACGGGAAAAATTTTCCATTATGAGTGAGACAGGATAACTCCTCAATTTAGACATGAAATCTGAGCAAATGATGGTGAAAGTATTCAATGTTTTATCATATGCTAGAGACAAATATAAAGACATTTCAATAATTAATACCTTGGTTGCAGTCAAACCAGAAAGATTAAAAATGTTTTTTGTCATCTACATTACGAACAAGACACTGATGACAGTCAGCTGGTTGCTTGCTCAGGAAGTTTTATCCCTCATATAAATTCACTTACTGACTTCTTTTTCCATTTGTACTATATGTTAAAATGTGTGCTTCTTTTAAGAGTTTACTCTTGGTCCTTTCCGTGTATTGCTCATCCTCTTTGAGTTTTTTTAATAGCTGTATTCATTGCAGAGTCTTTCACATAACTATCACATTTTCTTTCAAATCAAGAAAATTATATTCCTAAACTAGCTCTCAAGAGAACATGCTTTTAAATAATTTGGAATTGCTCAATATAAAAAAAAATGAAACATGTCAACATATTCATCTTGCAAGAAGCAAAACTGTTTTGTGCAGACAACAGCAAACCTACATTTTTAACCACAAATCCTTCTTCCTCCAATATAAGTTAACAATTTTAAAGCTTTGCCTCATTCTAGGGCATGCACAGTATTATTGCAGAATCTGTAAAGAGACAGTTAGCTTGCAAAATGTGCAGCCACTGACAAAAAGACTTGGTAAATAATTACATTAACTGTTAGTTTTGATATGATTCAAGTAAATTAATTTTATTAATACTGAAGCAAAGGACAGAATAGGAAGAAAAAAAACTTAGGTCAAATGATCACAACATATTTTTAAAATTCCATGACATTATCAAAGTACTCCCTAGCATGCTAGATTTTAATGAACGGAATGTAGTTCCATCCATCAGCTTTTCCATCAATATCCCACTCTGTCACTTTTGTTTTGAACTAAAACTTCAGCTGTGGTAATCAAAACATATACTGCCACTTTTTCAGATGAACGTTATTTCTTACTCTTTACAGGTTAGTGAAACTGCCTTTACTATTGGTTTGATACATAGCAAGCAGGTCTTCTAGGCTGGTTTTTTGATCAAGCATTTCTTGGAAAAAAGGGTTACCACCACGGCACAATTGTTTTTATAAATTGGCTTGGCATTACTTTCAAAGAGCTTCTATTGACTAAATAGCAACTGTAGAACTTGAAAGTGATTACTCCCAGCTTTTTTTTCATTTTTTTTATAGAATAAAAGCAGACTTTTATTCTTTTGTGTTTCTAATTTTTAATGGAAAACAATGCCACAGAAGATTAGGAAAAGGAAAACATTTATTTCTATAGCCTGAAAATAAAATTAGATGTGCTTATAAGTTTCATTTATTTCATAAAAATGGATCCTTTATCTATAATCTTTCTCTATGTTCCTGTTTGCATGGCAAGCAGCTTCCATCATGCAGGCTAGTGTTGAAGGCATCCTAAAACAAATACCTTATCACTGAATATAGAGTACTTCTAACATAGAGAAGCAGAGACCAAATTTTCTACAAATCAAATACACATAGAAAAGTGAATGACAAAAGATGCATTCAGGTCCATTACAGGAGCCTTCCCTTCTACATGCTAAATTCAGGAGTCAGTGCTGTCTGCTCTTCAAAAAGTTCCCAAAGCTGCTAACTCGGGCTTTATCATACCTAGGAACACAGCTCTATTTATAGTTAGTGACCATGCCCCACCCCCGCCACCCAAGCACAGCTGTTCCCTCTACAGACCCTGCAGGCAAGTACGGGGAAGGGATGTGAGACACAGCTGCTGCAGACCAGAAATGGGTATCCTCACTGCAACAGAGTATTTCCAGACATCTCTGATCAAAAGTACTGTATGTTCAGAAAACCACCTATTTCCCCCAGTTCATTGTGCCATCCTATATTATGCTCTAAAGATGAACTGAAATCATATAGAAAACTATGTGAGTTTAGACATCGTAACGGTCATACTGTATAATCCTAGCAGGAGAACTATCATTAGGTTTATCATAAAGGAGATTAATACATGGAAAGCCTGCAGGACTGATTCTCCTAACTGTACTTTTTGAGAGCTTTCACACCTACCCAAACCCGGTATAAATGGTATGGCGCCTCAAAATTTGGCAACAGCATCATGCACACCTTCACAGGCACAAATAATGATACAAAACACAACAAGGAAAATATCAGACTGTGTATATATCCCTTTACAAACAGCTGAACTCTACTCAGACGTCACTGTCAACACCACATTACTTGTAAGATGATGCTTGAAAGAGACCTTGTACTAACATACAAAATGCTGTTTGATTTTATAAGAGTAGAAAGTGAAAGAAAGGTGCACATCTCTCTCCTCTACACAACTAGATATGAATCAAGGATCTAAATCAATTATAAGAATTTACAAGCCATTATTTTTTCATTAGCATCTTTCATGGTTTTAAAATCCTTGTCTTCCTCTGCAATCTGAATAAATAGCTGCCTCTAAGTAACTCTGGTACTAATACTTCCTTTGTTCTCATTTGACAATACCCAGCCCCAAGCAGTGAAGATGATAAAAAAAAATCTAAAATTTAAATACCGCCTTACAACAACTGCAGTCACACGGCCTGTTTGCATTTGTGCTGAGAACAAGCTGTCATAATACTGCTCTCCCATTTGTAACCTCTACGCGTTCTCACCTGCCCTCTGCAACAAGAGTCTCTTTGTCTGAAAAGTGTGTTTGTGTAACATTCCTTTTTTAATTCAAACTATAACCAAAAATAGCAAATGGCTTGTGCTCCACCAGATCTTGCACTGAAGCTCAACTACTCATGTGGGTCAGGTACACCAGAGGGTTTATTAAAGCTGTTTGGTTCACATCTGGTTTTACATCACATCTAAGGAACCGGAGGGGAGAAGTGGGTGGAAATTCTCACCATAACATAAAAGCTTAAAAAAAAAAAATTCATTGCATTTCCTCCTCCCATGCAAGCCCATCTAATCAGTCATGCACTCACTTTTCCTCAGAAGAAGCCTCTGTATTAGAGGCTATTTATTGTAGCCAAGTTCCATTCCCAATTATCTTATGATATGTTATACACTGAAAGGGAAAGTGCCCTCCTTTTTCTAGGGAGAGCACAGGAGCAATGAGCCAACACCCCAGAAGACTTTCAAGCAGGTTAAGGCAACTTCTTTTACAAAAAATCTAGTGAAGGAATAATCTAAAACTAGAGGTAAATAAATACAAGAGGGGAAAAAACAAATACTAGATTCCTTTTTCTCAGCTTCAGCAAGATTAGAGTAAAACAGTCAATGTATTATATCTCTAAAATGTGTTCAGACAGCTTAAGTTTAGGGGTTTATATATCAAGTTAAGCAACAGATTGATGGTATGTATAGCTTAGCTCAGAATTTACTGAAGACCAAAAACTACATAATATGCTTGGAAAATGGAACATATCACAGGATACCAAGGAGCCCATAACTTTTATTCAACAATTATCAAGTTATCTCTGTGATGTCAACCAAAAGCTAAAACTGGCCCTATGAAAAAGGCCATTAACATCCTTTTCTGAATCTGTACATTCTATTTGTCAAACAAAATAAAACAAAAAAATCAACCAAAACGATCTTAACTTCTCCAAACAAAATCATCCTGAATTAAAACTTTACTCTTCCTGATCCTTCCCACAATCAACAAAACCTCCTCTGCCTGGAGACACAAACAAGTTGTGAGGCTAGCTAAGTTATAAACTTCCTAAATTGCTATAAATAAAACAGCAAGGTTGTGATACAGAGGAAGTAATTCAAGGAAGCAAGGTAAGTTACCTCACACTTACCACAGGACAGAAGTACACAAAGGGCTGCTGCATTACAGCTGGCACACCTGACATCCATCCTGATACTACTTTAACCTCTCATCAAGTCTGGACTTTCAGGATAAGGAGAAATGGGTGAGAAATTTCTGCAGCAGAAAGAATGTTGCATACTTTAATGAACCAGTTCAAGGACTTGATCCAAGAACCATGACTGATCTCAGTTGTCAACATAGACTTAAGGAAGAGAAATAGAATACTCTATAACCCACTAACCAACATGAACAGTAACAAAGGAGAACTTGACCTATTGTTTGAATTGCAGGTACAAGACCTCCTTAGAAGACTTAAGAGAATGTAAGAATTCTGCACCAGCATTTAAACAAGCTGTACAATATAGAAACACGTCATTTGAATCAAGACACCAAATGGCCAGATGCACGAGAGATTTAGTAAGACTTCCTAGACAGAAACAAAAGTGGGTTTGTGTTCACCTTGAAGGACTTCTTTGAGTGACATTTCCTTCATGCACACCTTTCTACACTGATCACAAAACCACCACAAGTCTTTTCCTCTTGATACATCCATACCATCCACTACTTAAGAAATACCCATCTTTCATCTTCCACTTCTGGAATACCCCTTTAAAACAAACAGCCAACTAACTTCGCTTGAACCAAGGAGCATTTAAAGAGATTATTAAGAGTATACACCCTGGTTTTACACTTTTCTGCCTCTCCTTATATAAAGGGCCTATAGCAGAAGGCAAGCATTATCAAGTCAGAGAATAGGTTCCATTTCAACACATTCTTTTAAGGATATGATTTACAGGAAATCACAGGAAACCTCCCACTTGTCTCCATGAGTAAGAACTGAAGACTATGTTCAGCACCTTGAATGAATCCAAACGTAATCTCTCCACTGCCACTTTATTCCTCCTATAGTCTTATTATTATAACTTATGTGCTTGATTTCTACACCTGGCTAACACATTTGTCTCAAGAACTGCCATTCTACAAAGTTTTTATTTTTTCTGAATGCATAATTCTGGAATGCAGCAAGAGGGAAGGAAGTTTGGACTTCACAGAAACTATGCTTTCCAGCTTTAGTTTACTTCCCAACAAACAAAGGGCACAGAGAAAAGGAACGAAAAAAAGAAAAGACAACCCCAAAATCCTCAAAGACACAGAAAGCCTTTTAAGAGTGGATGACCCTGAACCAGTAATTCTAATAAGCTTGTGTTAATAGGCTTTTTAAAAGTAAACTTTGTGACAAAAAGATCTTCAAATTAATTCATTACTTCATAGAAAAATTTCTGTGCAGTCTATATCTAGTTTACAGAACTTACTGGACATTATCTCTTATTTCATTAAGCAAGAAGACTGAAAGGACATAATTTTGTAGGAGACACCATAGAAAATAGATGCAGTTAAGGACAAGAAACGAACTTGCAAACCCTATTTTCCCTTCTCAGCAAGACTCATCCAGTAGAGTACAGAATAACAGCACCAACTACTCTTAAATGTAGGCATTTGATATGGAAACAAGATGCCAGTCAGATTATGCACAAATAGCTAAAACAAAAGTTTACACTGCATTAGCGCTGCTTCTCTGACTCGTTTCATCTACAGGATCTTTGAAAACTAAAATTCATTCACAGGATCTTTGAAAACTAAAATTCATTCACAGGATCTTTGAAAACTAAAATTTATGATTAATTATTCACAATAGAGTAATTTTGGTGTCATCATACAAATAAAATCACATGTATATTGGCACCAGTTCCTAAATGTACCATCACTTTAGAAGTGAAGATTAGTCAATAATGCTAATATGTTAAAATTATACCAATCAAATTTATGAAGAATGAAGCACTTCTCTTTTCCATGATGCCCTTTTACTCCAGAAACCAAAACAGAGTAAGACCGAAAACTGCAGAAACTGTTCAGGTGCTAACATTTGCCTTGCCTTTTTTCTAGAATTGACTATTTACGCATATTTCTACTATAAATTTGAAAGCAATTTTAGAAGCATCTTCAAAAACACAGTCTTTAAATGATCACTCCTACAATTACTTTATAATACTAACAAATAAGATTAATGCAGGCATATTGGGAAGCAAAAAAGCTAAACACATTAACAACTTCTTTTGCTAAGTTACCAAGAATTAGCATGATCAAGTATGTTCAAATACTTGAAATACTCAAATACTTAGTCATACGGCTCAGCAAACAAGTATAGCTTCATTCAACTTAAAACTAGGACACAGATACAGATTAAGCATCACCAATAGATGAAAGAGAATGCACTGAAATCGTAAAGATACAGACTTTTACTTGGAATGACATGGGTCATGAGCTAATAAATGAATGCTTACAATTTTTTTGTTTAAGCAGTCTGACATACAGTCAGAATGCAATTTGTACAGGAAACACAACCAACAATTTGAACACAAGAAAAACATTTCTATTACACTCCTTTTCTCAAGCTCTGAACTCCATCAGTTAGGCAAAATAAGATAGCTGTCACCTTCTGAAATACTAATTCTAAAAGCATGAAATAGGTACTGTGATTCAGTGCACTTCATCAGTATGATCTGTTTTAAAATCCCTCCTCTCCAACCATCTCACAAGAACGGCCCAAACAGACAGCAAATATGCTAACTACACCCTCTTCAAAAACTCTGTGCTACACAGAAGACATCTTTCTATCACCTCTGTTACCCCAATGCAGGAAATGAAATGGGTAACTGGAAAGAAGCAACTCTAGCAACTAGACACAGTTACTAAGGTACTGCCTGAATGACTGTACAGAGCTTACAGCAAGTATTTTGAAAAAATGACACTGAATCTGGCTTTAATTTTTGCTAATGTAAGCAAACCTGTAACTAGATTATGTTTTCATACAACACAGGTAAGTCAAAATACAACCTGCTTACATAATCCAACCACTTCTGTCAAAATTCCCTTACCATAACAAGTTCATATTTGCTTTGCAACACAATAACTTCTGTATGTACACCAAATGGGATGTTTAAAATAGGTAGCCATAGGCTCAGTGCTGAACAGCTCTTTCAGGAGTTCTGGTAAAAATGCATCTACAGTGAAAACATTGCTTTACACACTTGCAAATTCATTCATCAAAATCTTTACTGATCACTGAAACAGCTTAAACAGTGTATTTTGCTACTCTTGGAGTGTTTTTGCCCAAGTATATTCATATTGGGACAGTCTATATATTCTTTAAGTAAAAATTCCTTAGATGTCAAGCAAACTTCAGACACCCTACCAAGCCCAAAAGACTACCACAGTAGTCTGAGTAGCTATAATCATTGCCAAAGATCTGGAAGGAACATATGTATAATTCAAACATAACAGCAGTGACATTTACAAGAATGTAGACATTTCACTGCTTCTACTGACAATTTCACCAGCTATAAAACTGTACTGCAACCATGCCTGCCTCTGAGCTCAGGTGCAGACAGAAGAGCAGGAATTCAATCCTCCCTTCTCTTGATTTATCATTCCCCACTATTTCCTTTAAAAGGAGGAGACTTCAGAAATAGCATTGTCTCTTTCATTTGAATACATTTAAAGTTATACCACAAAAGGCTAAGACTAATGGCCACAACAATGTCGTATCACCCTCTTCCCAAAACAAGACTGCAGATCTTGCACAGAATTTCTTGAAATATTATTTTTTAAAATACTAGGTAATCAAATCAAATATTAAAAACCCCTTCACTTACCACCAAAAGTGCAGATAAAGGGGACGTTAATTCCTTTTATTAAAACTGAACCATTGCAAATCAAGAATCCATTAGGTTTCTGAAAAGGTTTCTCAACATGAAACTAACATTATCATTACCTTACCATAACATCACTTAATATCTGAAAAATGTGAATTTTGTTTTGCTTCACTCCATCACTTGTGAAAACCCTAAGTCAATAATCATCATGGCTCCCAAAGTTTAAGGAACTAGGGTAGGGAGGGAGGTCAAGCTCAATCCAAGTTAACAGTCACTCTCTCTCTACCACAGGAAAAACTACATACTGTAAGCACTGTGAATAAGCAATTACAATGACATGAATGTTTTATGAAGGAAATGCACTTGGTCTTAAAGGTCACAAAGTGACAGATAAGAGCATACAGTGAAACAAATCCAGCAAATTACTGACTGACCTGCAGGGCCAATGAATCCAAGCAATAAATATTTCTGCTCTTTGAATAATTAAAAATGTCAAAACAATGGCTGCAGACAACAGTGTTAAGAATGCAGGCAGACCAGACAATCTACTTCATATTTAAGTATTTCACTTACCTATCCTGTGACTGCTCCTCATACATTCTTTCCTTTCCTTCTTTAAAGAGTCTTATGGCCCGTTTTGATTTTTTCATAAGACTGTCAATGTAGATTTTAAAATACTCATTTTCACTGAGTTGTGCGAGTTTCTGGTTGTCATCATATTTGCTCAGTATAAGTCGCAAATGTTGGTAAGTGTCAGGTAGAATGTCAAGTATATAAGGTGGGCTGTTTTTGAGTTGAAGCTTTGGGTTTTGGCACAATCTTACCTATAAGCAAAAACAAGAGAATGTAAAAGACAAGAAATGCATAGAGACAAAAACTGATCTGTTATCTTCAAAGTTATTGGGTATAACATACTTCTCTAACCTCCAGTCCCAAAGAATTAAATCCTACTTCATTTATACTCTGTGAAATTCCAACATAGTCTCAAACATCAAAAGAGGCAAAATTTGACTTAATCTTGTCACATCTATAGAAAGCAAACAAGCTTACCTACATATTTTGTGGGTTTGCCCTTTAAGTATGTCTTTTCCTGTCTAATATATGCTAAGGAGCACATCAAAACACAGCATGCAACAAATGCCAAGAGCAGTACTTTCATACAGATATGCTTGCTGGAGGTTAACTTAGCTACAGATGTTTAAGTATCTACTAAGCACTGACATAAATTACTTTGTCATCTGCTGGCTCTCTTTATCCAACAATATAACCTCTTAGACCCTAGGGAAATTTAATTTTGAATGCTCTGCACATAAGAAAATGGTCTGAACTGTGACAGTGGTTAAAAAGTTATTAGCTAGAACAGAAAGACTTTAAGTCACTCAAGAACAAATACTGTAAACAAGGAAGCAAAATATTATAAATTCATTGTTTTCCAGCTCCTGGCTGGAAGAGAAGTGCAGTACTTTGCTTTTGGCGGGATGAGAACATGCCCACCAAAGCTTCTTTCTCATTCCTCTACCCACAACAAAAGATTCATAGGTTGAGGACAGGGAGAAATCATTCAGCAAATACTGTCACAGGTAAAACAGCCTCGACTTAATTCATTTAATTACCATTCAAATCAGAGTAGGGTAACAAGAAAATAAAATCAAACCTTAAAAACATATTCTACCTACCACTTCCTCCTTCCTGGGCTTAATTTTATTCTCCACTCTACCTCCCACCCCCAGTAGCACAGGGGGATGGTGAATGGGAGCTGTGGTCAGTTCTCCACACCTTGTCTCTGCCACTCCTTCCTCCTCAGTGGGAGGACTCCTCATACTCTTCCCTTTCTCCCAAAGGAGACAGTCATCCTTGAATCTCCCCAATGTGAGTCTTTCCCACAGACCACAGTTCTTCATGAACTCCTCTAGAACATGTCCCTTCCACAGGGTGCAATCCTTCAGGAGCAGACTGCTCCAGCATGGGTCCTTCTGCAGGGTCACAAGTCCCACCAGGAAACCTGCCCCAATGTGGGCTTCTCTCTGCATGGAGCCACAGTTCATGCCAGGAGCCTGTTCTAGCACAGGTTCCTCATGGTGTCACAGCCTCCTTTAAGCATTAACCTGCTCCTGCATGGGGTCCTCCACGGCTTCCAGTGAATGTTGGCTCCACTGTGGACCTACAGGGGAACCTCTTCTCCAGCACCTGGAACACCTCTCCCTCCTTCACAGAGCTGGGCGCCTGCACAGCTGTTTTTCTCAGATATTCGCCTCTTCCATGGCTGCAATTTGCTTCTGCACAGTAGCTTTTCTCCCCCCTTCTTTAAGACATTAGCCCAGAGGCACCACTGCTGCCAATGGGATCAGCCTTGGCCAGCAGCAGGCCCATCTTGGACCCGGCTGGCACTGGCTATACTGGACAGGGGGAAGCTTCTGGGCATGCCTCAGAGAAACCACCCCTGTAGCCTCTTCACTACTAAAACTTTGTCACTTAAACCAAATAGAAGAAAACATCTCAGTGGACTTGGAATCACTGCAATCCCAAATGGCACAAACATTAATTGAATAAATATTACTCAAAGAATAAGTTCAGATTAATCAAATACCTTTATTTGAATCTAGTCTCCACTGGAAATGTTTCTGGAAGAGAAAGGTACTCTGTTTCCTATACATCCTTAACATAACAAGATCAGAATTGTCTCCTGGCTATCTAAATTTTCTGATAGTTTTTTCTGCAATTTTCTGTTCTAGAAATAAAGGAGACTAAACCTAACAGGTAGTTTTTGACTGCTGTTGCACTGAGCTATTCAGGCTCAGCTAAAACATTGCATAGGGGCACATTCCAAAAGTGTGTGCAGCTGTACATATGCAAATACTTATGAAAAAATTAAGACCATGTGGTAAAAAAGTTTTATAGGCATCATTTGGAGATCGCCACATTACGTATTAGTGACTTTGACATTCTTTTGAGGTAACTAACGAGGTTATAAAAACATCTTAATACTGCTGAAAGTAGATTCCTATTCCTACTAATCTACTAATTTGAAAAAAGTACAGTCTTGAGCATTTCTGGGGAAGAGGGGAACAAGCCTGTATCCTACACTGCTCACTTCTCTAAACTCAAAGCTCTATCACTATTGTTGACCCCTCCTGCAATTTCTACATCTACACCATGAAGAAATTCACTGCCTTAAGACTGCTGCCACTAACAGACCTTCATGCACCCCAAATAGCAAAGCAAACACGTAATAGTTTCTTACCCTCTGAAACGTACACAGCACAAGAACACAACCAGGCAATTAGACTGAGGTAAAAAGGGGTCATAGTTAAAAAAGTGGAGATAGAGGGGACAAAAGTCAAGCACTAAGAAGTTTTTAATAAGTCTAGCACCATTTAAAACAGTATTTAAAACATGTCATTTGCAATAGCTCTCCTTACTTCACTGACTGTTATTTTAGTAATTTATATTATTCTTTCAACTTTTAGACCAAGTAATATATCAGGAAGCCGTCTGACGTGTTGTAGAACAGTCCTTTATCCCAGAGAAATTTACATCTCAGTACAGGGGGGAAAAAAAAAAAGGAAGCAGGCAAATATGAATATATGAGCTGTTCAACATGCTGAAGAGTGGTTCAGAGACTGAACACTAGCAGTTTATATCTGCTAGATATAAACAGCAAAGTTTCACAGCAAGCTTTCAAATAATTTAACGGCTTATAAAGGAACTCCTTTAAGTTCAGACCAAGCTGGAAGGAAACAAAAAAAAAAAGTAAAGCATAAAGATATTTGATCGTCTCTTGACTGGTTATGAAGTCTGGAAACTGCAATCCAGAACTGCAGGAGATTTTGAAACTGAAAATAATTTGTTTATATTTTATGTGATAAAGATAAGGTCATCAGGATTAAAAAAAGGGACAACAGCGCCCCAGTTGTGGGTTAGGAGATGTCTAAAGCAGGATTCTCAAAGAATAAAGGTGGGATATGACAGTGTTCTTTCAAGATCAGAAAAGCACTGAAGTTAAGCTGACAGAATTCTCTGAGGAGATTTCAGAAACACAGGCAAAGAATCTTACATGTGTAGATAGACCTGAAAATCATCCATGCAGAGACATACATGAATTTCTTTAAGTAGAAGAGTTAGAAGAAGTAGAATCTCAAATACAGAAGTGAAAATCTTTATGAAAAACAGATTTTTTTCCCTCTTGAACTTTGAGTTCACTGTGATTTCTGATTTAGTGAAAATTTGAAACCAGACTGACACTCTTCACAAGATGAACTACAAGTGACACAAATCTGTCACCGATAAGGCCTTACAACTTTCTGAAGTAACAAGCACAAGGAAAAAAAAAAACATCTGAAGATCAAAATGTTTATTCAGACAAAAAAGTCAGCAGTGAGAGCAAACCACAAGCAGAGGCGGCTGCAATCATTTTGAATTACTTATTTATCCTAACTTAAATCTCATGAACAAAGAATTAATTATCTTTCTGAAGTCTATCTTTCCCCTCAGATGTGCCAGCAAGCAAAATATAAGTGATTTCATATATATCAGAAACACCATTAAAAATATTAAAACAACAAGAAAAAGTAATTTGCTTATACTGGTTGCTGCATTTTCAACAGTCAGTCCATTCAACTACACAAAAAGAATATCTAGTTATAGGGAAGAACTAGATTCTCTTCCAGAAGTTCTAGACAGTTTTCTTCAGTCTCACATCACTACATACAAGATGGTTTACAAGGCATCACTTTCTGCTGAATTTGGAGACATAAATACAGCGCATTACCAGAACCTCGCATTTTTGAACAATATTTTAAGAGAGCCACACAAAACTCTTCAACACCTTCATTAGTTTTATGCACTATAATTGAAAAGAATACTAATATTAAGTTCAAGTCAGTGATCCACGGAAGTAGTGTAGGGTTTTCTTCACTTTACAGAGTACACAAGGCTTCAAAGGAAGTAAGTCTGTAAAGAGATGGTTGGTAAACCATATGGTTTCCAGTCAGGATGTCCTGACACATACCACAGCAGTTCACAATTAAAAGTAAGCAATAAGAAATGACACCTGCTGATGCAAAAGGTTTGCCAAGACCTTTCTTCAAAAGAAAACAGAACACAAAACAAACAAACAAAAAAACCCCAACACCCCTAAAACACCTCTTTAGTGCACTTTACAAGGCAACTCTCACCAACACATTAGGAGAGGACATGAATCATATCATTGATTTTTGTATTGTTATGACTGGAAGTAAGCATGTATATATTTAGCAAGCACTCAGTGTAAAAAATGAAAAGCAGTAAGCAAGTTAGTAAAAAACTTCTCTCTTATTGAGGCAAACTGAGACAAAATTAAGCTCCTTTCACTAGCTCACACTCAGGGAAAATCCAAGTACTTAATCCAGAATCACAGAAACAATAGGAGTACAACTCTCTGAAAACTGAGGCTCTACCCTAATCTACCAGAAACTGATTTTGAAACAGTTAACTCTGGAACTTCCAGACAAGTTAACTCTAGCTCCTCTGCAGAAAAAACATTAACCCCCTCTTCCCTCCTCTCCTCCCCCACCCCTAACCAAAATAAATGCCACTACTCATAATGCTTTTGAAGATATTTGACTTAAATTATAAGGCATTATTTCATCACCTCATCAGAGATGAGAGTAATGGAGGCCTATTGTACATAGGCAATTAATTTATTGTTAAAAACTATCTTCTATTCACTTTTTAAACCAAAGTTGAAAGCACCTGATTCATTCGACAAAAGGACCCTTGTTCGAGCAAAGTATGGCAGCCTTGACACAATCTCTTTAAACACCTAATGCTAGTCAAAGACAATACAAGGAAAGTAACTCAGCTACAACAGAATAAGTATCTAATGAGTAGGACATCCGCTAAACATTGTTTTCAGCTGCAGTGAATGGACTAGAACAATTGGAGCATCAGTGATCACACACTTCCAATACTACACTTCTAAATCACCCAACTGAACAAGCATCTTCTGCCATGCTGTACAAAATAGTCAAAGAATTAGAAAACGCTTTGACACACCACAAACAGCATAAAGGTAGCTCTGCAGTTAGGATACTGTAACAATTCTCCAGTAATCCACAACATCCAACGCAACCAACAAGGAATTCAGAAAAAGTTCATCAGGAGGGGCTAATAAGGAAAATAGTCCAAGCTTGAACATTACGCTTCTTCAACATAGATTTCTTCCTGCCTGAAGTTACCTTAACTACAATGCATTCCCTTTTCCACAGGAAAAAAAGCTCTCATGAGAATATAAGTAGAGGTGACCCAAACACCAATCTTTTTGCCTGAGAATACAGTAAGTGCTTGTTCAACAGCTACCACCCTGCAAATGAGCCATATGTTTCCACAGTGGAAGAATAAACAATAAGAATGCTGATGCCACAGACACACAAGGACGGTTGACTTTGGAGGGTGATTTTACTTTCTTCCAATTAGAAAGAGAGAAGCTTCTGTTTCTCTGTTTAATTTTGTATTCTTTCTCCATAAGCAGTGTATGCAGGACATGAGCTTTCCTACCAACTTTGACCATAGAATCAATTACATGAAGTTTTGCAAAGGATAACCAATGCACACACAGTTTCAGCTACCATGTTCTGTATACTCAGATGCTGGCAGATGCTAATTTAAAGAAAATCACAATACTAAGCTGCAGACGTAATACAGGTTTTACTCACTAAGTCCATAGTGTAAGCTTTTGAGATGCACTCTAGTTTGCTCTTAAATAATTACTAAAGAGCAAATCAATGCCATCCCCATTTATACAGTCAGAGTCAAGCAACTGGTGGGCCATGACATTGCACCCAAATAGTTTAGGCAATATTGTTATCTTCAAAGTAGAAAATTTGATTATTTCCAGGCCCAATGCATAGGAGGAATGAAAAGTGACTGAAAGTTGATAAAATATACCTGTTTTAAAAATCCTGTTCAGAATGTGTCATGATTTTATCAGTTTGAACCCACAAGAGTGAAGTGTGAAAAAACAGTACTGACAACTCTAAATAACCCAAGCAGTAAACTGACCTAACTACTCCAATGGTTACACAGTAGTAATTCTCTCCCAAAGTTGGTCTCAACATACCATTATTCTCTAATACTAATATACGGCCAGGGTCTAGGGTTTAAAATGCATTAGGTTTATAATCTCAGAAAATAAAGACTCATGTAATTTATACACAGTTTAAAGGAAGACCTGAGTTATTTGTTAACATTATTCATTTTTCATTTATTTACAGGATGCAAGCTTCCTAAAATATACATCATGTTTTAAAAATAGTAATTTGGTTCCTACAGGTCCAGAGATATATGGTCAACTTTCTTATACAATGTAAGCATTGGAAAGCAAGGCTAGCCTTCTAAACAATAAAAGAAGTATTATCCTTTGCATTGCACAGGAATTAAACAAAGTATTTTTGGTTCTTAATGGTAAAGCTACTGCTTACCCCTGAGAAAAGCAGTAGGGAAACTTGACATTGGTGCTAACAGTTACTTTCCCTTTAATAATGCAGTTAGTATCGTAAATTCACTTAAGACCAATAAACCATAAAAAGTACAGATCCCAGTGTATGAAGTATAAAAAGGAAAGCTATACAGACAGATAGCAATTTACATTCACTGATTACCTATATGCATTTTTTTTTTATTCCCTGCAAGAATGCTGCTTACGGTAACTTTTACAAGCAAGGCTCCAAGCAGGAGCACTATTTCAACATTCTGTCCTGCTGAAGAACTCTTTTTCAAAATCCGTCATTATTTTCAGATTGGTAATAAAAGTTTAAAGAGAAAAACTTAAACAAAACTGCAATATTCTGCCTATTCCAACCTAAAGTATCAGCCCATGGAAAACTGATATTATCATGAAATCCTAACAATTTGAAAGCAGGACACATAACCAATGCTACACAAAGAAGTTTGCCAGAATTTTTTCTAGGTAGCCAGAATTTTTGCATACACCACACAACCCCCCTCATAGTACAGTTCTTCTAGGGTAGGAATGTTTGTAGTATTGGTTAATCCCTTATTGCTGTAAACCAGTAATTCATACAGAAAACCTCATCTGCCAGAGGACAAAATTATAGAAATAAATGAAGGAAAGGTAAAAGATGGCAATTTTAAGAAAGGAAAAAAAATGCAAACCAGAAATTATTGAGCTCTGCCACTAGTTTTTAAGGCTGCTCTTTTTTCCTTGTTTGGTCAAGAAAATAGCTTTGCCTTGTTTCCATTCATTTTCTTAACATCTTTAGAATGGGAGAAAAGTTCAGCTACCTTACTGCAGCAATAAGATGGTTATCATAGCTATTATAGTTAAAGAATAAACAAGCATAATGACTGTTATTACAGCAAGTAAAATAGGCCTCTAAGCCACAACCTTACTATGGGTAGCACCCCACTGACTTGGCAGAGCTACTGCCTTCACTAGGTATTAATTTTATCAGTGACCCACCATAGAAATCAGAGGACACACTCCAGAAATGGGATTTAAAACAAGTTGATCGAGCAGGTTTCTATTTCTGATTTTAATCCCTGGTTTTGATCCAGGCAGAGAAAAAAATGACCTTCCTGTGCCTACTGCCACACAAAGCTATGAGATTTAAATTTGTTTGCCAGCATATTAAATTTGCTCAAACACATCCTTTCACTAGAAGTACCAAATGCTAAAAACTTAAGCAACAAGCTAGAGCATTCTCACACTATGACATCATCCTGTCTGGTATACTTTAATACAATTTGGAAATAAAATTTGATTAACTGCGAGCAGCTTAAAGAGGATACATTAAAGATCCAAATTGAGGACACTTATCCAGTAAAATGAAAAAGGAAGCACAGCGCAATGTCCAGCCGTTCCCAGTGACTTCTACCAAACAGGTCTTCCTGGCTATTCTGATGGGCTGTGACAAATACAGTTATCCTGTATCAGGTGAAAGCAATCCAGAAGTCTAAACAGTGGGGTAAAGACTTTCTGGTAACTGTGATTATACAAACAAATCCACGTAGATTTGTACTATATAGATTTGTAAAAGGCCTGACACAGGGAAATCAGAGCTATGCATTCCCCACGCGGTTTCATAAACAAACCAGATTCCTAGTTTCCAAGCTGAAAACTTCCTCCTACTGAAGAAGAGTAGCTACTTTCAAGTATTTATACTTGCAGTTCTTAGTACAAGATACCACACTGTTAATAGCATCCTAACCACTGACAGCAAAATGCCAACAAAGTCTTTGTGATAGTAACAATTTTTATCAAAGCTGGGGTTTCAGCTGATAATCACTATCAGCAAATGCAGTGGAAAAGAAGATACTATTCTTGGAGCAACAAAAAAAGAGCCTACAAGGACTTTAAAAAATACTTTAACACTTGTAAAGGCATGTTACATGAAATAGTCTCCACCCTGCCAGTAAAACTAATTAAGAATTTCAGGAAATGTTGAACATCTTATTTTACAAGAGCCACAGGGAAAGCAAAGAGTTACACTAAATCACAAAGAATTACTGAGTTAAAAAGTGGTAACTGTATTGCCATACAGACCCAAGGCCAACAGGTAGTAATCCTCAGAGCTCAGCAGTTTCAAGAGGAAGCTTTTAAGTATCACCCCGTGTGCAAAGCCCAGTGCCTGCATCTCCTGAACAGCAATCCATGTTACAATCAAACTGCTCCTACCACTGATAAGGCACTCTCCTAGATAATCATGACATAAGCTGTCATTTCATAGAATACTAAACAAAATGTAAGAGGCTGGTGAGGGGAAGCATAAGAGCTAAAAAGCTACAATCTATCCCCCCCACTTCCTGAAAAATGAGTTTCAGTACAGTGTCTTACTAGTTTCAAAATTAAGAGTAGACGTACTCTTAAGTCATTAAAATGCAGAACACATACTTAAAAAGTTAGGCATGCCACACTAATCTGTTTACTAAACTGACAAGACTGACATCCCCCAGTCCCCACACAGATTCCTAAAAGCACAAACACATCTATGTTGCCATCACCAACATATCTCACAGGACAATTAGCTTAACTGAAGTTTAATACTTCAGAGGTCTTGTTTGCAGACTAACAGTGTGATCCCACATGAAACACAGACAATATGTGATTGCAAGTCTAAGTTAAGCAGCTTTTGGTTAGGACAGCTCTTCAACTTTGAGTCATTTTAAAGGATTTGAAAATAACAATAGCCTAAGGCAAACACACACATTTGTTTTCCTTCCACAAACCAAGATTTAAAAAAACATAGCCAGAGGCCACTGGAAAGAAAAAAAATTAAAAAGACAAACGATGCTTAAATAACCTAAAACATAAGTCCCCTTACTTCCCGAGGCACATGCAGCACAGCACTCAGAGCTGCAGGAAGAAGCTGTTTGCCCATGTATACCTATTTAAATAGCCTCATTCTTCACTGTGTGTATACACAGACCAACAAGAGACACCCACCACTTTGTCCATAAGCTTCCAGGTCTTCTCTACAGTCCTGCGGTCAGCAGCTGCCTGCTTGGGGGGGCCCACAGCATCCTGAATGGCATCGATGAAGCCCAGGATCCGTCCCTTGCGCGGGTTCCGGCCATTGAGGGAATTGGCCATCTGGGAGCCAAGCTGGCCGCAACGACAGAGAAACACAGGCTCACAAGGTGCTCCAAAAACATCTTGTCATAGAACCCGCCGCAGCCTGCGAGGAAACACTTCCTTCTCCACGGGCAGGAAAGGGCAAGATCAGGGCACGTTTAGGAACAAGCTTAACTTTTCATGACAAACAGCGTAAACCCACCTGGGCCAGGTTTACATTGGCAGAAGCGATCCCGGATTTATTGTCAATACCGACAGCCGGGAGGGGGGAACACACCCGCGCCCGGCTCCGCGCCGCG
>WEIT01032336.1:3546-26640 GCA_013389985.1 Dryoscopus gambensis
GAATAAAATATGGCTGATTATAGCTTCAAATATGCGAGGTATGCCTTGCTGAAGAGCCTTATACCCCTTATATGCTCCCCTGAAAAGCCAAACAGCTCTTTCTGAAGAAAAGTTTTGAGATTAAATCTACTAGAAGCCTCTGTTTTATTACAGAAATTAAGTCCAAGAAAACTGCTGACGAGATCTCAGATTGTCATCTCTTAGAATGACTCATTCTAAAAATGCACATTTTTAACAGGGAGAAATAAAGAGCTTTATTTTTTTCCCACAAGATAGGGAAAATCTTAGGATTTCAAAGATACTTTTATGATGGCCTAGGCTACAGCACAGAGTGAAGCAACTAAAAGGGATATAACACATTAAAACTATATGGACTGATGTGCCATTTCACATGTCTCAGTGATTTTGTTATTGTGGTGCCTGGATGGGCTGATCTGGTTTTGAAGAGCTTTAGTGCATCAGTTCTGATCGTACTGGCATTCTTTTTAGGATATACTGGTGGCAGCCTCTGCACTATGGCTCCCTTTCCTTATTCTCACTTCAAAACCTTTTCCTACATAGTTTCCTAAATAATTTGGGGTTGAAGAAGGATGTGAAGAGCATATGGCATATGGTGCTGAAGTTCTGATAGTGATTTAAACTCAGCCCAGACCATTTTTACATGGTTACAAAAAATCAGGCTGATTCACTGGGCAGTCATACTCTCAGCATTTTCACCTGCTAAACTTTTCTCTTCATGGTGTTTGGTATTTTAAAGGGAAAAAACCCACAAATAAGCTAAATATTGGGAATTCAAAAACTTGTGCATGGTCTGCCAAGTTTGGCTCTTGGGTCTGTCTCAACCAGTAGGCATTATTTCAATCAAAACAATTTGTGAGGAAAGTCAACCTTGGGCAGAGGTTCAACTATTTAGCTAGCCAGAGCATAAATACTCTATTTTTCCAGCTATTTCCAAGTGAATGTATGGTTTTGAAGTAAGCCCTTTTTTGCTGTATTAACACGGTTTATACCTTTTGAATCCAAGGTCAGAGTTTTAGCTGGTCATAAGCAGTGCAGCATTTTCAACTTGCTATTATTACTATGTACAATTTTTCAGGATTAGCAGTCTAAAATATAAACCATGTCTGTGTATTGTCATGGCAGTAATAATTTGACCAACACTGGTCTTTTGGAAGCCTTTCAGTATTTATTTTTCTCAAGTTATCGGTATCTAAAGGATTTCTTCTCTTAGTTTTTCGGAAGCATAGCTTAAAAACTATTATGCTGCATATTTTCCCTCTAGTCAGACACAAATCAGAAGTGTTTTTCATCAATTTTGCTAGTGTTCACCATAGAATTAAAACTGACATTGTAAACATCAATGTACTTGTGGTAGAAGAAGTAGACCTTTTGAGCTTTCATTCTTCAAAGCATCCACTTGTCAAAATGAGAAAGAGGAGTGGAGGCAAACCACATATTGTATGGTAAAAAACAAATAAGACACAAAGGATTTCTCTTTTCAAACCTGGCATGTACTCCAGAACAGTTCTTGCCATGGGAACACTTGATTAATCTCAGCAGCTCTCACTTGTCCCAGTCAGGTACTGTCCTGTCACTTATCCCGGTAATTGCAGATACAGAGCTGTTTTACATAAAATAATGGGTGAGTGAGTTGGTGTTCCTACTCATTTTGCCAAGCTGCAGCAGCATACTCTCAAGTATATTGAACATTCTGGAGAGTGCATTTACCCAAGGGAAACTATGCCCTGAAATAATTTATGATCCGCCCTGTTCCTAGCAAAATGCAAGGAACATGTTGTCCTCTCTGGAGCACTGTGACGCAGTTTCACTGACACAAAATTAGACAAGGCTGAGACTGGTTCCTCTGATGGCTGTGTGATGGACTGCCTTTTTGGTTTCCTTTGGGAGCATTGAGTATTGCTAAAGGGGCGAGGACCTGAGCCTGTCACACATCTCATATGGGTTATTAGGGCCAGGTTCTGAATGTTTCTCCTCTAACGCAGTGGAAGGTGTACAGCTTCAGTACATGCTCAATTAGTCCCACAGTTCATTTAGGTGAATTGAAAGACAAGCTTATAATATTTCATCTCTCTCCTGTTTGTTTGTGGTTTTTTGTTAGTTTGCTTTTGTTTTTTCCCCCCTCATGTAGAGACATGACAAGGAAAAGAGAGGAAAGAAAGAGAGAGGGGAAGATCTATTCCTCTGATGCCTTCAGCCTTCAGCCAGGAAGATGGGGATCCCTGTCATCAGTATTTCAACACTTTACAACTTATCTCTCTGAATTCTTATTCCCACCCATAGAGAGGCCTTGGGTAGGAAATTAAACTAATGAGATAATCATATGGAGAACAGCATTTTTATGCATATAAAATATTATCATGTTTACTTGCATATAACATCTTCATATACATTTTAAAATATAATTCAGGCATATGTAAGAGAACTGTCAGATATTTCCAGGAATCTTCCACTACTGAAACTACTGCAAATCACTGGAATGCTACAGAATAGCAGGCTAAGGTAAGTGCTAATCATAGGACTAATTACCAACTCTCTGGCTATTGGAGTGCACTGTTGAGGCTTGACTGTGGATAATAATTTGGAAAACCCATGCAGAGTGTGAGAATGGGTCTAACTACCCCAATCTCAGGTCTTCACTTGCAATGAAATGTTGCAATTAAAATTACTGAATAGCAAGATGCGCAGGGAATCCTCAAGTATGCATAATTATACTTTCCTATAATGCAAGAATCAGGAGTCTTTCAGTTCTTATAACTAAAGAGATACTTAAGATGGCAGAAGAAAATAATGTTAGGCTGGGATTGACCTTGGAAACTGGAGATATCAGCTGCGAAGAGATCCTTACTTGGTATTGCTTTCCAAACTTTTGTTGTGTGTGCTGAACTTTCTGAGACAGGTGCTTGCCTGAGACTTGAATTATTAGTACTTTTTACCCTAGCATCTCCAATCATGTTTTGTACACACTGCAGTGTGGTCTTTAATGGTGCAGTTACATTGTTCTCTTCAGCTCTCATCTTTGAGGCATGAAACTTGTGGTGTCAGGAGCTGGAGGAGAAAGAGGACAATGCTTCTGTCCTTCACCCACTGCAACACTGGCACCAAGGGTGTCCCAGCCTTGTCCCATGTCTTTTCCACAGAGCCAGGATAGAGCTACTGCTCTGCAGTGGGTTTCAGCAGTGTGTGTGGTGCAGCCTGCAGTCCATCTTGGGAGTTTTGTTTCTTTTCAATGGTCATAAAGTCTTTGGGTTGAACCCGCCGTTTCCCGAGCAAGCTGTTGTCAGTGTCAGTGCTGTAACCCAAAGAACAAAGATCCTCAGCTGAAGGACATGAAGAGGAGCCAGCATCTGGCATAGAGAAATAGATAATTATGGGTTGCATATACTTGCTACCAAAACACATGGTCAACACTGACCATCAGAACATGCTATCAGCCATAGGCATAGTAGTCCTAGAAAACTATGTATTCACTGGCAATGTGTTGTAAAATACCGTGTATGATATATAGGGCATAACCTCCCACCACTATTTGTGAGAAAACACAGTAGAAAATAAAATACAAATACAGAATTAAACACAATTTTTCAAAATAAAAAAAAAGTTTTTGTTGTCCTTAGTAAGTTTTCTGCTTTAGTTTTTCACCTACTGATTTTCCACCAAGACTGATTTATTGGGGCAAAATGCTGGTTTCATAGAGACCAGCTTTGCATTTATGAACTTCAACCCACAAAAACAACTCTGAGACTCTGCATTTTTTTGCCGTAAAAAAAACCAGGTATTACTCTGCTTTTCCTTTAAAATAAAACTCAGTGAAAAATGTTAAAAACTGAGCTGCTTTTCAGATGTGTCTTTAATGGAAAAGTTTGGGGCCAGTACAGGAATAAAAATGAAATTTTGTGGCCTGGCTTGGGGAGGGCTGGTCTTAATTAAGCAAGAGCTCTTCCTGATTTTATCTGCAAAATGATCTAACTGAAATCATTGCCAGTCTGAAGTTCTTTTGAATGGATTAGTAGAGCCAGCTTCTGAGCGTCTTGGTGGAGAAGTCCATTGAAACTTTGTCATTGCTTTTGAATGAAAAATGTGTTGATCAAGTGCATGAGGAAATAAAAGAGAAATTTATTGATGAAAAGCAAGACCAACTACACTATTTTGTCTGCAGGGATGGGAATAGTTGTGTAGTGGGAGAGGACTAACACAACTTCAACCCCTGCCTCCCTGTTTATCACAGGATTTTGTGACTCTGATTCTGTCTCTGTGGCCACTCCAGCGCTGAAAAACAAACATAGGTAAGGTAAGTGCTAACCTGGTGGAGAGGAGGGGAATTTAAATCCAAACCTGGAGCTGGTAGTCTATGAAGAGCTTCATGCTCATTAAACAAACAAACAAACAAACAAACAAACAATCCTCAAAAAAACCCCAATACAAAACCAAACCAAGCCAATACCCCACATTGTTTAATTGAAAAAAACCCAAAGCAGATGGTTTCTCATTTGCTACTGATAGTGCTGGCCTCTGCAAAAGGCAGTTTTAGGATCCAGCTGGGATCAACCCTATTCTTGGAGAACACAGGTGGTGTTTTATTGTTCTGCCAAGATAAACAGTTTTTAATAACAGCTGGCCTTTGTAGGAGCCTCGCAGGCAGGTGCTGTCCGGAAGAAAATTCAATGCCATGCATTTCCTCCCCGTCTTGTTCAGGTTCCCCTTGCTGATTTGCCTGGGGCTGATTTCCCTCTTGCAAAGAGCACCTGTTTGTCTTCATCTCAGTGTTTTCCAAGTTGTTTCTGCTTCAAAATGGTATTCTATACTTTAGAGCAAAGTGAATAGCTAAAATATTTTTATTTTTTCTTGCAAGAACAGAATTTTTTTTTAATAAAACAGTTAAATAAAACTGGCTTAAATAAAAGAGTTGGTACGTAAAAGAGTTTAATTGCTTTGAACAAAAATGGGTTTAAGTGTAGCCTTTTGAAAAAAACCAATAATCTGAACGTAAATTTTGAAAGTTTAAAAAAAGAGAGAGTGAATTTTTTGATCACAGGATATTTTTCATTTATTAAAATCAAAGCAGTTCAGCATGTTCAACATGAACCTCCACATACTTTTATTGACTAGATTCTTTATCTCTGATGAGTAAATTATCAATCTAAAAAATTTGACATCCTTCTGTACAAAGGTTTGATGTTACGAAAGCCTGATACTATTTATTTGGATTGCCATGGTATCTGATCACTTAGACTAAGATTTCCTCTGTTTGGCTGAAGGTAAATAAAATGTTATGTGTTCCAAAGATGAGATTTAGGACCTAGAGTCTCTTTAGATGGAAGACCTTCCATCTAACATGTCACACAGCAGAATAGCAGAATTTCTTTTTTTGCAAAGAAATTGGGAGCATCATCTAAGAGGAAAATCCTTTTAACTTGGGAGATTGACCACTTTAGACACTGCTCCTAATTTCTTTGCTCATTTTCTATGTTTTATGTTCTGGAGATTTTCTGCATATGTAGACCTATTCAGAACTTAGGTGTGTCTTCAGAAAAAGATGAAGCACAACTCAGAAGGATTTTTTGGTGTTTCCCTGCTTTTTCTGAAAAACCACATCTGCACATGAACTTTGGGATTGCCCTATTCTTTCAGTAGCTGGTAGCACAGCTGTGGTCTGAGGACTATTTAGGAAGTACAGATGACAGGACAAGTCTAAATTAGTTCCTTGTGTATGACAATCTGTGTCTAGAATTGAAATGCCCCATAAATAGGTGGGATATTCTCTTCATACTTAAAGTTGATTTTTAGAACCGTATGCATAGCAAGGACAGTGTGGATTTAACAAATTATTATTAGTGCTACGATGTAATGAGCGGTGAGCCTCAAATCGTGTTGGAGTCCAGGGCATTTCTCTGGCTGCCCTGGGGGGCCTGGGACCCCAGCAAGGGGGTCTGAGACCCTGGCAGAGAGCCCACGACGACACTGTCTTTGATCTCAGTCCATGGGAGAAATTACCAACATTGCAAGAAGAACTACAAACCACAAGAGTTTGTAGAAATAAATAGTAGCTTAGTTTACCACAGGGTGAAAATGTAGAATTTGGGTTTTTAGAATGAGGATTGAAGAGGTAAGATGGAGGATTTAGGGCGTTGTCCCTTCTCCCTCTTCTTCCTTCTCTCTCCTCCATCTTCTGCAGTGACGGTGGCACAAAAAGATTGGTGGAATGAAATCGAGGTAGAAATGACATGTCTAGAATAGGTAAGAATTAATTGGTATAGAATTGTAAATAAAAATACGTTGTGAAAGGTGGTTGGGTCAGAGAACTTGTAGAAAAGGTGCAGGACCTCCCGATCTGGGAGCAGTTTGGCCGGAACTCAGCTTGGGCTCAGCTCTGCAGCGGGAAGCTTGCAGCAGCTGATGGCGAACTGTGAGATAAGAAAGAATAAAAAATGTTGAAGCCTGAACTCGCAAACTCCGTTTCTCTTTCTGGCTCTGGCGCAGGACTTTCGAGAAGAGAAAACTCAAAGCAAACAGGTGTCGGGGAAAAGAGACCCTGACAAAATCGTTGCTCAAGTGACACCACATGGATATTTACAGTGACACACAAAGGCATTCTTTGCAATTCCACATACCCACAAGAGCAAAATGTTGCCCATCACCTTCTGGACATTAATGCAGTTTTGTGTTAGAATATATGGAGAGCCCAAACATAGTGCAGACCCATCATGTAAGCAGATGCCTGTGCTATCATTATTTGGTGGACACTCTTCTCTCCACATTGCAGGAAGAGGAGTGCCAGAAAAGAAGGACAGTAGAGAGGGGGCATAGAACTAATCTCAGTCCATTCATCTAGAAGTAATTTGTGCCCTTCTGATGTGAAGTAATTCTGATTCATTCGTCTGTTTCTTCTGTATTATATTATCAGTACCAGATTTGATTAGAACTGCTATGCCAGGTTCAATAGCTCAGCATCGTAAGTGTGCTGCCCAGTAAACATAGTTTATATTTGAGAGAATATTTCAGCTGATCAAATCCAAGTATATTCACAACATTAATTTTATGCTTACAGGAATTCTACCCAGCCTATTTAATATGTCACATGGAGTTTAATTCCACTAAGATAAAAAATGTAATCTAATCATCTTTCAAACTCCATATCAGTTATTAGAAATTTTACAATTACCCATAAATACAGTGAAATATTTCTCTACTTCTATACTTGAACAGCAATAATCTAATGTTTAATCAATTTTTAATTTAAGACCTGTTGTCTAATTTAAACTTTGTGTTTTAGTTGCTGTGCTTTGAAATGGCACATAAAGGTGTCACTTGCACATATGGACTGGAGAAGTTGCCACAATATTTTAACACTTCTAAATTTTAAGAGGTTTCATACTTAGGGGCCTCCTTCAGTCCCTTACAATGGATGCAAATGGTTGATACTGAGGTATGGAGCAGGGCCACAGCTGAGCTCTGGTTATGGGAGCATGGGAAGAAAATGAAGGGTCTGCTCCTGATTAAAGACTGGGGCACAGCTCTAGGGAGACAGAGCAAGAGCTGAGCTTCATACAATAGTTTTTAGGAGTTGGTTTGGGAATTGACACTGCTTTCAATAGCCACCTCTATTGAACCAGCTTGGACTAACACAATCCAAGTGCTTTAGGTAGTCAGGCAGGCAACAAATGGGATGGAAGAGAAGCTCTTTGAGGTCATGGCGCATCATGTGAATCTGCTGTCGACTTCCATACAATTTGCAGCAGTTTCAAGCTGGTTTGACTCTGGAACCATGTTTCTCTTAGTCTGGTCTTTGCTGAACAACAGTTATCAGTTCTGTAAACAGGATCCGTGAACAAACATTACAACTTACATAACAGAACCTTAACTGGAACTAATTAAACCGGATTAACATGAAATATTAGGAATACGAAAGGCTTCTTCTCCAATCAGTGCCTCATTCTTCAACATTTATTGCGTTTATTTGCTTGTAGAAATTATGTAGGACTGTCTATACAGATACAAGTGAGTTTTTTAACGATGTTCTAAGTAGCATGTATGGTTAAAAAAATCTCCAGCAGAAATGCAGCCATCGAGTTCCTATTTCTATTCATCTGTCAAAGTAAGCAAGTAAATGTGTTTGAAAATAACTTTTTTTTTTTTTAAAAATGATGCATTCACAAGTGTATCAGTTATTGGTTTCTGAATGGTACAGCTGTTTTGCACAGTAAACATTCAGCTAATATGTTTTCACTTGTCAAAAACCCTTCAGAATTTTATACCCAATAGCTATTGTTTAGACGGAGAAGATGCTATCTGTAGCTAAAAATATTCATTATACTCCCCTTATTTGGATGCAAATAGATATATATCATGGTGAAAAATATGACTGAAAAAAATGTATGTTGTGGGGAGGGCAGTTGAACCTTGTCATGTCCCATTCCATGTCCAGACTTCTCTGAGCTTTCTGAGAATTTGATGTGTGGAGGAATGACACAGCATGGCCTACAGAGGAAAAATCATGAAAGCATGTGGATCTGTGGGTGGATAAATAATATAGCTGTTGTGTAGAAAGAATTTGTGCAATCAAAGAATATTTTAGCCTGGAAGGGATCTCTGGAGCCTCTCTGCACAAAGCAATTAAAACTCCAAAGTTTTATTAAGTTGTCCAGAGCTTTGTTCAATTGTTTTTGTATGTCTCCAAGGATGAAGATTGCTCAGCAGTTCTGGGCATCTGTTCCAATATGTGACCACCCTTATGGTGAAGGGCTTCTTTTTTCTAGTATTTAACTGGATTTCTCTTGCTGCAAACCTTGTCTAATTGTACCCATCTTAATAAGAATTGTCTAGTTTGCCTCTGTAGTGAATAGAAAGCAAGAACCCCCTCCTGAAGCCCTTTTGGATGGGAATCAACATCCTCAGGATGAACCCATGAAGAAGAAGAACCACATAACATGCAGAAGTTCTTTTGTGTCATCCCACAGAAGAACCCATATAACACGCAGAGATGGTCATAAGGCACTTCTAGACAGTCAGAGGTGAGAAGGATCCTGTCTCATCTGACAAAGATAATTCTGCATATTGTTTGAGTGCACTCTCATGAAGAGTATTATTGGAGTACCTTATTACTGGATCTAAAGGAATCTAGATAGTACTCTAAATAGTTCTGATTTTTGTGTTTGGGGTTGGTTTAGTACATTGCCTTGTTCCCCAGTTTGGTTATCTCCCACTGCCTGACTCCTGAGCCTTTATGAAAGATGTCATCTTCTCGGCTGACTCTGAAACATGTAGCTCTTTCAGAGTGAGTGAGCAATTTGTGAGTTTTCTCCAAATCCCCAAGTATGTAATTTGGAAGTGTGGACCTTTTTTAACTAGATAATTTTTAATGAAATAATTATTTCATTATACAGCCCATTCATTACTCACCGATGCTATAAATGGCTTGTTCTGTGGGTAGATGCTATATATATTAGCATTATCTTGAAACACTTTTAATGCTATTTTTTGGATATTTTTTAGAGCTTTTAAATTATTATAGACCCTATTGCATGTATGTTGCAAATTAAATGGTTTTGTTTACCATTTGTTGAGTCCTTATACTGTATTGCATATTTATTTCTGTTTTATCTCAGTGTGAAATTGTCAAGTACTGGCATGGGAGCAGAATGATTCATGTCATGAGTCTGAAAGAACTAGGCTGAGTTTAGTATTCCTTCTTCTAACAGAGGAACGCTTCTGGTTTTGTTCATTTTCTCTTTCTTTCTCTAAAAAATTGTGGTTTTTTCATGCTAGGAATTTTACTTAGGTTCTTAATTGGAAGAAATAAGGTTTTTGTTTTTTTTAATGCAGAGAACTACTGGAGGAAAATCAGAAAAAAAGCAATCAGAATGGCAGAGAGACAAAGACACAGTAGAGCAGCTGTTGAGAATGAAGTGGAAGGAAAAGAATTATTTCAGCCAAGGGCTTACAGCCCTTGCAGGAGCACAGCAGCTTTCATGAAGGAGCAGCAATGGCGCTGCCTGTCTACACCTTCTTCCCTCTGCAAGAAACTTACTTTAGTTGTAGGAGATCGGAATCATTGGTACATTTTCCCAAGTAGGAAAGATAGTCTCAGACTGCTAAACCTGCTTTCCCATTTAAGGAGCTTGAGAGCCGCTGTTCATGGCTGATATTATTAGTAATAACAATACTCAGCCACATACTGATAACAACAGTATCCTTACTCAAACATGTCACAAAAATTAAGATAGCTAAAGATCTGTGTGGGACTGAGTCATTAAATTCAGGCTGGTTCATGTTCAAGGGCAGTAATCACCATGTGACTCTCTTTTGTATATGTTGTGAATTTGACAAGGCAGTTTGTAAACTTATTTCAGAAATATACATCATATAAGAACACAGACAAAATATTTTTGCATGTGTTTCTTTGGTAATCTGAATCTACCTATGCAATGGCAGAGGTAGTCCTGATGAAAGCTTTGACACTGCATGTTTTCAGGAAAAGGCATTTGCCTGCCTTTCATTCTTGGGTTAATGTCTTGGCATATAATGCTTTGCTTAAAATGTTACTTGGGTTTGTTTTGTTTTATGTGAATTGGGATAATATTTTTCTACTATTCTCTTAGGTACAAGGAAACTTAATTAAGCAGAAACAAAGAAAATTAAATTAAAGTAAGTCTGAATTTGTTAGGACAGATGCATTTGTGCTAGAAAGAGAAGGGTAAGTCACAGTTGTTTTCCAGCTCAGGGCTCTGAAGAAGGCTGTATGGTGTTTCCGCAAACACCTCTCATTACAGTTTCCCCTTCTGGAAGCAATGTCTGTTCTCTGGCTGAGCTCTGTGTTCAGTCTGCCAAACTGATACAACAAACACATCCACAGCTCACAGCCCACAGCTGCCATTGTCCTGGCACCAGGTGGGGCAGGAGAGCGGAGGGAGCATGGCTGAAATCCTAAGCATGCTTCATCTCCTCCAAGCACAAGTGCTCATTGCAGGTGGACAGTGCAAAGACAAGGGGCCTCTGTCTCCCTCTGTCCTTCCTCCTCAGCCTCTTCAGTCCCGGACTTCTCTCCAGCCTGGACATACCTGTCCTCAACCTTGTGCGCAGAGTGCTTCCATTTAATTCAAGTCCTTTTCCCAGTCTTGCAATAGAATCTTTGTCCAAGCCCTTTCAGCCTTTCCCGAGCCTTCCCAGTTGAGTTCCCCATCCTTTTTACCAAAGTTCCACAACTCCATTTTTTTGTTGCTCCATGAGCAATTTTTAATCTCTTTTATGGCAGTTTCCAAACAAATATTTAGTGAGGGCAAAACAGAAACTGGCAGAAACAAAAGTATTTTTAATTTTAAACTATGCTTGCAGACAAATGGGTTATTAACTGCTCGCTCAGACTGGTCTGATGAAGCATAAACCCAGAAGGAGCTCCTGTAGGAGAAACTGCTCTTTACACTTTTTATGTACTTTTTTCTGCCCTGGAAATTTCTCAGGTATTTCAGCTGTAGATCTGCCTCGTGCTTTCATGTCATCAGATTTTCCAAGTAAAACAGTCAGGTTTCATCAGCATTACAGTGCAAAACTTCCAGAGGAAAAGCCTGGCACTGAGGGTTGTTTTGCAGCCTTTTCAAGTGTGCTGGTCTGTACACAGGCTTGTGAGCCCAGGAGGCAGCAAAGAAACAAAGAGCCCAAATAGAACCATGTTTCATGAGGAGGTACAGATAAATGGGTCTCTTTCACATTCAAGTGGCAACGTATCTTGGACTTTTGAATATTTAACTTTAAAACTACAAAAGCAGGAACTAATAATTTATGTCCCTACCTGCTTTGCTGGTAGAGACAATGCTGAAGTACAGAATCCTTGTACTGGAACACCTCCGAGGAGGGTAGTGGTTTAAAACTCTGGCTTAACTCAGTGCTTTGTCCACAAAACTTTGATCTAGGAGCAGTTAAGGTTATTTTCTTCATTATATGGTCTATCATTTCAGGGATCAGGCTGGATTATCATACTGATTTTATAGGACTTTAGTGTATCTTAATCCTTTCCGGAGCCCTCTGGTGCTTGACATTTCTTCTGAGGCTCTTCACTTGTGCAATGGTGTGTGCAGTCAGCAGAGACAGAGCTGTAGTGGTGCTGCTCGTTAAAAAGAAGCAGTTTTATAGATAAAACAACAATATGTGCTAAACATTTTATTTTTTTTTTGTGGCCATGAAGTTATTCTTAGACACAAACAAAACTAATAGCAATCGCTAGCAAGTGATCAGGGCAGGATCGGAATAGCTCAGTAGCCCTTAGGAGTCTAGGAAAAATCTCTGTCAGTCCAGTGCTAATGATGTTCAGAGATAGGCTTGTAAGCTGCTTTTTTTGGCTCTATGGCAGCCTACCAATAGCATTAGATGAAAAATGAGGGGAGACAAAAGATGAACCCATCATTAATGAGGAAATTTCTTGATGCAAATAACCATTTTTATACAAGCCAGTGAGGGTTCTGACTTCCAATGCAAGTGTGTGCAATGCCTGTTGTCATATCCTTACACAGCCACGGAAAGGCCAATGCAGATGGTATTCTAAAGTCTGTCATTAACAAGTCTTAGTAGTCCCTTGAGCAAACACAAAATACTCTTGTTGTTGGACTAATAAGCAAATCTTGACTACAGAAAAAAATACTTTTGGTCATATAAATCTAAGTGAGGATGAAATGTGAATAAACACAGAATTTCTGTGTATAAATCCCAGATGGCTACCAAAAATTTTGCTATAAAATATTTATATTACATGAAGTCATGTATTTATAATTTTGTTCCATTTCCAATTCCACACTCTTTTTTTCCCTGCTGTATTCTATAAAATATTTTGAATATTACTTGGTCAATTAAACAAACAATGTCTAAAAATGCACAAAATAATAAAGGGTTTGTTCCTGGCCTAACTTTTTAAGGACTTGCATCTTTTGCCATATGTAATTTTTTATTTTATTTCTGTCTTTAAATAACTCTTTTCAGTGCTGAATCTGTCAGAAAATGAGTAATCATCTAGAGAGGAAATTTACTGGAAATATTTAATAGCTATTGGAGCTCTGTGCAGAAGCTTCCCACTGACAGTGCTGCCTGTGCATTTCTCTGTGAGATACTCCTCCTTCCACTCTTCTTACTTGTTTGTTACAAGTAGAGACTGGCAGAAAAAGAGAAAGACAAAAATCTGCACTTCAGAAATTGAGGATTTCCCCTGGCTAGAAGTTTTCTTGATGATCTGTTGTGAGCAGCTCTGACAAGTCAACTTGTTAAAGGAAAACATCTAAACATCTGTAAATTTCATTAGATCACTCTAGTACTGGGCCAGATGACCAACACGACATTGTTGCTTCAGGGAAGTTACCCCGCACGTGAGGAGTGACTGTCACTGGCAAACCTTGACAGCCTCATCCCCGGGCAGCCACTGCTGCACTTCCCTTTGTGTCTGTTTCCAAACCAGTGTCCTCTGGGTCATGTCACCTGCTCCAGTGCAGGGCTGAGGCAGGTCCTCAACCTTTTTTTTTTTTTTTTTTAAACTCTGTCAATCAAAGAAAGGAGAATACATGGGTAAATCAAATGTCCTAGAAAACAACACAAATGCAAGGAGGTTACTAGTTACGTTTGTTGCTTCTAAAGTCCTGAAAAAACCACCAAATTGTCTTTAATTCAGGACTAGTTTTAGTTGGCCACACTGATGTGGATGGTCTGTGCAAAGCTCACTATAATGGGAAAACTTTTCTTTTGGTTTCTGTGTATAGTTTCTCCTTCCTGTTTTGTTTTTTTTTTTTTGGTTGGTTGGTTGGTTGGTTGGGGTTTTTTGTTAGGTTGGGCTTTTTGTTTTATTTTTGTTTGGGTTTTTTGCTCTGTTCTTCTACTTCCTTTATAATATTATTATTTGCAAAGAATATTCAGTTTACTTGTTGGTCTCAGTCATTTAATATTCTTGTTTGGTTTGCCAGTAATGAAAAGTAGATGATAGCTTCTCTAAACTATTTTTTGTTTCTTAACTACACTGGAAATGTAAATAGCTGTAGCCATGCAAGTTCAGTATGTAAATTAAAGTGCCTTGGGGAGCTCACTGCACAGCACAGGCTTCCTCATGCCTCAGAGAAACCTGAAAAACTAATAGTAGTTGAACTACCCTCAGAAGTTCTGCAAACTACAGACAAAGAGTTCACAAGCAATTTCCCACTGCCATTTGAGATTTTCAGATGCAGTCCTGTGTAGGATCTGGCAGCTGGCAGATTGGGCTTTTTCAGTCTGGATGATTCTGCTACTAAATAAGTGGTGGAAGCCTCCATCCACTTCTTGCTCCATTTTAACAGGAAGACATGGCACCGGGGATCCAGTGGCTCAATTTAAGCAAGAGGAATTTTTACAGCTTTAGCAGAACACATCCCTCTTTCTTTAGTATAATGACATCCATCACTAGTCTCCTGTTGCCACTTGCTTGAGACAATGTAGTTGTTGATCAGACTGAGTCATCACTGAGTAAATGAATGGAAAATGCTCCTAAATAGGGGACATAAGACCTAGTTAAGCACAGTGACTATAAATACTATTTCATATATATATACTGTTTAAAGTCATCTTACCTTTCTCTGAATAATCTCCTTACAGTGATCTGTGTAAATTTAAGTAATTTTTATTATTTTATTCATAATGGGAAGTACCATTACAATTTCCTATTCCTATTTAATTGTTAGAAAATGACAATCTGAGACTTAGAGTTAGGTGCAGTCTAGATGAACACTCTTTGTTCCAAATGGATGATCAGGGTTATAATTGTCCTGTCCTGAACTTACTTGCATTTGTTTCTTTAATTTCTCTAAACAAGATAACAGAAGTTTCAGATATTTGTTCTAATGAGTAATTAAATTAGCCAGAAATGAATCTCATACTTGTCTCCTGTAAACCAGATGGGGAACCTGCAAGAAGCTTGTTGAACTAATTATCAGTATTTCCTCTTTGCAATTAAACAGTATATTTTATTAGTGACCTTCTAGGCAATTAGAAACCTGCTTTTTAAACCTCTCAGAAGAATAGAAATGTGAATTATATGATGACTTCATAAAGCTGAGGATCAATAAGAGAAATAATTCTGAATCTTAATTACTAATTGATTAATCAAATGAAATATTACAGATTCATCAGACTGTTAAGACTCGGATTTATATGCTTGTTCTATATATGTAAAGGGTATTAAACTCAGTGATTCACAAGGTCTTTTGCTATCTTCTGTTCTAAATTATGAACTCAGAAGTCAGAAATTGAGAAATCTCTTCCTACAATGTTGTTATTAAAGGCTCATAACCATGGACATCTAAGCAAATCTTTCAGCTGCTTATGATAATGCTTACAACTATGGAAGGATGTCTGAAACATATCCTTATATGTCAAAAATATTTTGTCTGTGACTTTGTCATTCTTGGCTCTCCAGAGGAGAAAACACTCTCTTATTCCTCAGCATAATTTTATTTTTTTTAATTTTTTTCAGTATCAAGAATGTTTCTGAAGCATAGTAAGTAGCAGATTGTAACAGATTTGAAAAGTTAAACTTTGTAGAGGGTGCAAGAGGTATCTATGCTGAGGATGGGGAGATTGTGTACTATCTCCCTCATGTTATTTTGAGACCCATCAAGCAGTACGAACAGGAAGTTCCAGCCCTTCTCCCATTTTGAAATTGCCTACAAAAGAACCCAAATTCAAGGAAAAAAATAGAGGCACAGGAAGAAAAAATTACCATTTGTAAGAATAGACTGGAATGAAAAACAGCAGGAACATAGATGTGGCCTGGAAAGGGAGTTAGTTGGCAACCTTCAGACCTCCATCTGTGCCACATAACACAAGAAGTGTCTGCGCTGTGAGTTTGCTTAGTTTCTGAACACTGCTGTTCCCCAGACCCTTCTTCAGTGCATGTTTAATAGTGCTACAGTAAACAAACCATGAGCAAACATGTTTGGGATTCATGAAGAAATTATCATTATGCCTTTTTTGCCCTCCCTCTGCTGGCAGCTTAAAACTTTCTCAGGATTGTCTAATGGATCAAGCTCCACACAGAATGCAAGAGCAGTCATTGCAGTCTTTCAACAGTGGGAGGGACACCTGCCTCCTAAATATGTACCCTAAGCATGTCTGCAAGAAGGAGATCCAGCTTTGATACTGGTCTGGCCAAGGCCATTTTCACAGGAAGGGCTGCCTGACCAGACTGTGGATGACCTGAGAGGTAAAATCTAGTTTCCTTGAAGGAAATGCGTGGTCAGAAAAGTCTAGGGACAGTAATGTTGGATTGCCAGTGAGACAGGTGTCTAAGAACTTTTTCCCCAGAACTACCTAGATTTTTGGGCTTTTATTAGTGATTATTAGGTAATAGAGACACATGCTCTTATAAAGTGTCTAAAGTTGCTGAGTAATCCAGACAAGGAAAAAAGGCCTCTAATCACAGAATGAAGACTATATGTTTTCTAGTCCTGGAATAACTTGTACAACTGAAAACACTCCTGCAAGGAAGCCGGCTCAGACCTTCCCAGGAACAAAAGGAAATCAGAGACTCACAGATTCTGGAGGAGTACCGAGATCCTTCCTGCTGCTGCACACAACACAATCAAGTTTCCCACTTCTGGGGGCACTGGAAGGGATAGCCCACTGACTGTGTGAGGGGGATGAGCCTCAGTCTGGGGAACCTACCTTCCTGACCCTAATGCCTCCTACACAGATTCACTTCAAGCTCAGGTCACTTTTTGTGTAGGCTTTAGAAGGCCCAATTAGTTGTATTGTTCACTTTTATATTGTGTATATTGACTGAATATTGTCATATACAGGTAGGAAGTGCCAGCCTTCAGGTTGGGTTATGAATTCCCAGAGGTGCCTAAGATCTCCTGTCCCTTCTTTTTCAGGGGGATTTCTCTGCTGATTAGCCAGTCAGCTCCCTCCACAGCTCAGTGCTTTGTGAATGCTGAGACACGCACTTGTCTTGGGCTTTGGAGGGCAGGAAGGATGTGAACATTTTATGAAGGACAGAGGCCTGAAAGTCAGGTGCTGCAAAAACTTAGTTCTGATCTTGAGTTTTGTCATATTGGAGATCTGCTCAGGAAGATCATTAACAGGGTGAGGAGTCTGGGTGAGAATGTTTACCCTTGGCTGGAGCAAATTCAGGGTGAAGGTTTGCTTTCGTTTTGAAAATCAATCAACCTCTTCCCATTAATATTAGCTGGAGAGAGCACATTAAAGCACCATAGTGGAGATGCAAAGAATTACAGGATTATTCTTGTCAGTTTTAATCTCCAATGTGCTTTACAAACATTAAGGTTCAGCTTTTGACTGAAGCATTTAGACATAGAGGTGGTGCAAGTGGTTGTGTCTACCCAGTACTCCTTGTGCCTGTGCTCAGGTGACCAGTTTGAGCCCTCTGAGCTCTTTTGACAGCCGAACTGAAAGCCTCTGCTCCAGACATCAGAGTGAAGGGAGGAGGAAAATCCCCATCCTTTCCTATGAGGTGGGAACACTGGTTTCCAACCATGGGCAGTTGTGAGTTACCCAACCCATATGGCTAGTCAGTTTCTCATTTTTGTAAATTGACTTTATCCAGTTTTCTGTGTTGTAATTGGTATTCATTAACAACTGGAACGAAATACAAAAATTTCCTTGAAACCAATAATTCTGTCAGCTGCTGGGTACATGCATCCAAGGGTGCATTCTTTGACTGTTATGATCATATCACATAAAATTTATGTTGGAGCAAGGTGTTAAGTCCTGAAATCTCAGAGCAAGATTTACAGGAGAGATGTATACATGCATCTCCAAGTTACACATTTCATCCTTATGGATTACCCTTTGCCAGATTTACTGATTTGTACTGTGCAGAAACAGGCTTGATGACAAGGTCCATGAATATGTTTCTCTCAGGAAAATATATTCACCAGCTCCCTGTGTTTATAAGAATTACCATAAAATAGTAATGTATCCTCCAGACTGGAAAATCCTTTTGAGTCGCATTATTTTTCCCATTGAGAGCCTTATGCTATTATTCACTGCTTTACTGACCCAGCACGCTCATAGTTTAATGGATAAAGATAATATTCTCAGTGTATTTATTGTAATTTTTTTTAATATTTCATTTCTCATTATGCTATTTTAACAAACTTATAAAGTGTCCCCAGAGAACTTCTTTGTTGTGCTTTGTTCACACTTGTGGCATGATGAAATTACTCAGATTACTTATCAGTACACTTCTGGAAATGCATGGTGAGAAATGACACAACAAAAGAAATTCTCTTTGTTAACTGATAAACTGGGAAGGATCAAAAAGGATGACTTTTACCCAGATGTAATAACATAGATTCCATGAGAATAGGTCCCAAGTATATTCCAAAGCCTTGTCCTAGGCAAAATTTAGTGGCAGAATAACATGATGATGACAAAATGCCATTTTCTGAAAACAGATTTGAGAAAAAGACAAAACTGAAAAAAGTTCTCCTTAAGGATTTTTCAAATTCTAAGGGTTTGATGTCAGAAGGACCCTTTTATTCTAAAATCCAACCTGGCCAAAAATTGAAAAATTTGATGTTTCAGTGAAAGCAGTTTGATGAATCCAAAGCACATTTTTGAGGTGAAGAGTTTGGTAATAAAATTTTGGTGGATTCCACCAGTGTATTCCAGTTTGGGATAGGAAAAAATTTGAAAACAGTAAAAATTGTCTGACCTATGTAAGTCTTTTCTTCTCCAAGACAGCTGACACACCAGGATTTGTTAACCTCATTGGTGTCTCTGAGCTACCCTTTATTTCCATAGAAGATAGAATAGCCAAATCTTAAAGACTTTTTAAAAAAACTTTTGAAATATCTTTGCAAAATTTAAGATGCTGAAAAAAGTATGTGATTTTATCAAATTTTATAAACCCCAGCATTTTAAAATGTATTTGAATGTATTGAAAAAGCCTTTATGTTTTCAGAGAAACTGAGTTTCTAAAGTCAAACAAATTGGTACTTTAGTTGCAAGTGAGTGCAAAATATGGTCTATTTCCTATGTAGGATAATGTTTTTTCAGAGCTTTTTGACTGTGTTGTTTGCTGTTGTTTTGCTATTGGATCTTACATGTATTGTGCAAATTTTTATGCCCTTAAGCATGTGAAAATCTGAAAACCTTGTCTATTTTTTTCTCTTATCTTGCACAATATTATTTGTTTTTACTCTTTGAACTTCTGAAAAATCTGAGATTTTCTTTGGAAGTGTCACGGCTTGATTAGTTACATAGTTCTTCTTAACGGTTTGAGCTCTCTAGTGAAAGAAAACAAACAAGCAGCAAAGCTGTAGATACTTTGAACACAATTGTTTTGTTCATCATTCTTCTGCTGTCAGACTCTGCTGTCTTCTGGTGACGTAAATCATAAATTTATGGATAGACAAATATCTCAGCTTTATGTACAAAGCTTTTGAGGATGCCTTCAGTGAGAAAGAAATAAGTGCTTCTGCTGCTAATTTAGGATCACATTAGGTCTTATTTTTATGTGGGCAGACAGAAAGCATTTCAGCATTGGTGGCAAAATGACAAAGCCTGGTGCTGTTGGTATTGGATACTGCTCTGTGAACATTGCTCAGGCAGAAGCGGATGGCAGGGCATAAAACAAAAGCTGAGTAAATATTTGTACTTTTCTCCCTTTGGCAGCCAAACTGGGGGGACAAAGGGGAGAGATTTGGCTCTTAATCACATGTTTGAACTTCTTCAGGATTTCTGTTCAGAGGAAGAGACTGTAAAGGGAAAAAATGTTTTCTGTTTAGCAACGTGCTGTCCACAGATATGTGAAGAAAAGCATCAGCAGCTGCTGCCTCCCCTTGCATCCTGCAGCCAAAGTGTTCAGCCTGGGCCCAGAGAGCTGAGGGAAAGGGACTGCGTGGCTCTCACACTCTGAAGAGCACTCGATCCTTCATAGCCCTTTGTCTGAAGTCAGGTTGAAGTCTTTCAGTTAATGTATTTTCTTTGCATTTTTCAACTGGGTGTAATTACGCAAAAGCTCCCTATACTAAAGAATAAGGCTCTGTGTCCTACCTGCACTCCCCACCAGCTCAGAAAGGGAGCATTGCTGTGTTGGTGAAGAGCACTTTCTAGCACAGATCTTGGTCTAGAAGACACTGAGTGCACCCATTTCTCCTTGTTTAAACCAATCTCTCTTCAGAGACATAAGATGTGGTTTCCAGGTCCTCAAGGGCAGACATTCAGTCTGTGAACACTGAAGAAGTGGTCTGACTACTTGGCTATTGCAACAATCTTTGGATCCATCCGAAAACGTTTTTGAGCCAAAGCTGCCTGATGCATTTGACCTGCTCTGCTACAGGAACAATATATTGCTCTTTAGCATATCTGCAAAGACTCAGCTTTTGTCTCATGCCTTTTGTTTTTTGCTGCCTTTAGCAATAGGGTTGCTTTGGGGCAATGAGCCCCAAGACATGCAACAAGGTGCTCTGTGCACCTTGCACTGACAGATAACATTGTCTTTATAAAATGGCATGTGGTAAGGCAGAGAATTGCATGCTACATAAAAGTGGCAGTTCCAGAGGAGGAGTGAAATTTGGTTTAACTTCTAATAAATACTGGTGGTCATCTTTGTAGAACCTACCTCATCACTTCTCTCCTAGACCATGGGTAAAAGTTCAAATGAGTCCTCAACAGGGATGAAAGCTACTGTTTTCTTCCTCTTTATCTCCAAGCAGTCCAGAGGGGATGAGTAATGTTTTTGTTCCAAGAAGATACTGTGCATATAATCTCTCATATATTCTGTTCTTTTGTTTCTGCATCATACAGGCAGAGCAAGGAGCAGTGAGAGTGGGGGGACAAATTAAATGAATGGTTTGGAGATGCTAGTCCTCACGTCTGAAGGAATGGTAAAATTATCACATTTGCTGCACCAAACTTAAATATTGGGGTTAGGGACAGATCACAAACTTCCCTGTTCATTCCTGTGCTTAACTTCTTTTCTAGGGGTAGAGGTATGTGTGACAAGGCTCACAAAACTATCACATTACAGCAAAACCATCAGCTAATCCAGTGATTTCAGAACATGTGTTAACCCTTGGTAGCCTAGACACAGTCCCAGACCTGCTAAAATATTTTTGTTGAAAGCAGTAGGAACTAATAGGTGTCATTAAAATGCTGCATAATGAGTGTCCTGCTTCCTTATCGTTACTGCATCAGTCAGTATAACTCACTATGGAGACACAGCAGTGTCCTAGTTTCGGCCAGGACAGGATTAATATTTTATGGTAGCTGGGAACTGGGCGTGGCCAGGCCCTAATGTTATTTGATACCATCTCATTTCACTTGAGAGGGGCAGGAGTAGGGGACTCTCTCGTTGTGGAACTCAAAACAGTCCAGTTTTGTTTTACTTCCCATGTAAATACTTTGTTTGTCTTAAACCTTTTGTTATTGATACTGTTGCTGTTACTGTTTGTTTTCTTATCTAATTGCTGTTTCCACTAAATTGTTCTGATCTCAACCTGTGATGTTCACCTTTGTGCCTCCAATTCTCAAGTCCATCCCAGGAGCAAGAAGAGAGAAGGGAAGCGGGGGAGTGAATGAGCGGCATCTCGTTTGGGAGAGTCTCAGTGCAGGAACTGAATTGGGGAGTACTATTCCTAAGCCAGGACAAGCAGTAAAAACAAGAAACATTTTCCTTAACATGTGAGCTTTCCAAGTGTGTCTGTTTTCAAACAACAAAATGTTTGGCTAGATTACAAGAACTCATCAGTTTATTGTGAAATGAAAACTGTCTATTAATATAAAAGGGAACTCAGTCCTGTATGTTTACCAAACCTTTGCCATAGGCAGTGAAAGTCAGTGGAAAAAAACCCCCAAAAAAACCCCTGACAAACGCCAAAATATGCCAGGCTAGATGTGTGTGCATAAACACATTAGGTTATTTTTTCTGTTTGCATAGGAGAATAAACATTATAATAGGGTTTGATTTGTTTTCCCAGCCTTTGTCTGCAGCTAAGATAGAGGCTCAGTATCTACTATGGCAACAGGAAGCTATGCTTGTGCTGGATAATTTCCATGAAAACTGCATTGCCTCCACGGGTTGAAGCCCAGTGTGTGAAAAGGCCACTGGCTATTTGTAGCCTTGTCATGTCTTGTTCTGCTCAGAGCAAATCTGGATGTGTGTGATGCAGTGTTTTAAACCCTGACAGCTGCTGTCATTTTTTGAGAGCTCCTGCAGGAGACTAGAGTTTCTCTAGAGAAAGGTTTACTTCTTGTAATGTTTTCCAAAATAATTTTCAAAAACAGTCTTGCACAGAAAAAGGGCTAGATTTTGATCATATTTAATCTAATTTAATCCAGTGATGTAAATAATCCCCATAATCCTAAAAAGTTTATTAATTAAATGATAGCTACATGAGCAACTTGGACATGAGCCTAACCTGCTTCTGTCTCTCTATCATCCTGCCTGGCTCCAGCCTCACAAATATGAACTTTCTGGAAGATTCTCCACATATTGCAAAATCTAATCTTTCCTTTGGGGCTTTCAGAAACTTGATTCAAACCTAAACAAGAGGTAGAGATTTTCCTGCTATTTTAACATCAGAACTCTCTTTCTCTCACTGTGGTTCCCTCCCATTTCCCATATTTTCTTTTTTTGACAAGTGGAAAAAGCAGTTTCATTGTTTTTTTATTAATACTTTCATCCATGGAAATACTGAAATGTTTCTGGAATATGTATATATATGGATATGTATATATATACACTATCATGGAAAGGACAAATTATCCTTGTGACTTTCTTAAATTTGGAAAATGATAGTTTAAGGCAAGTGGATCTTTTTCTCGAAGTATTTCCTTAGGGGAAAAAAAAGAAATGAAGTGAGAAAAAGATTGTAAACTTTGCCTTTAAGTTAGATGAAGGCCCTACTGATAGCCCTACTCCTTAATTAGGTTTGCCATCCAGAATATTTGTTTTTGAGAGATGCTGCAACTAGCAGAAGTGGATTTAACTTAGTTTTTAGTTTTAAGAAATAATGGAGGTGATTTCCCCCATTATGTTTCCTACCTCTCATATTTCCTGTCTTACAGTTTCAACTCTCACCCGGGAAACCAAAGGCACTGACTCACCGG
>WEIT01032342.1:1074-39887 GCA_013389985.1 Dryoscopus gambensis
CTTACCAACCACAGGGGACAACCGGTTGTTTCAAAAGTCTGTCCCTTTAACTGGCAAAAGTAATGAACTTATTTACATTTTAAACTTATATAACTTCAATTTCTAATAATTGAAATGACTCAGACCATTTTGTTGGATAAAGGCAACCGGTAATAAAAGTCTGTCTGGCAGGAAAGTATTTATGAAAATAATAGATTGTTATTTTATTTTTTAATAAATTAGATTATCATTCTCTTCCAACCTTTAACTCATTCCTGTAGCTGTTTTTGACTTCTTCATTTTATTTGTCTGTATCTTTTCTGAAATTTGGATGTTAAGACAAGATGCTGCCTTTTAATTATGGTTTCATGAATGCCACAGTATGATATTAATGTTGTCTCTTCACTCTTGCAGTATTCCTGTCTTGGTATATGTCAGGATTAACTCTGCTGACACAGCAGTCAAAAGTAATTTGTGATGATTTATGATCACTGATTTCTAATCATTCAAAAGTCCTTCAGAGTTTCCTTTTGCTTATTTCAAGCTCAGTGGTTAGCAGATTCCTGTGGATCTTCTGAAGATCTGAGCTACAGTCATGTTCTGTGTAACTGCTTTCTCTGACACTGTCTTTCATCTACTTTAGCTCCTTGCCCCTTTAGTGTAAAATTCAGATTGCACGCTCTGTGAACCTCCTTATTTGGCTATGAAATTCCTGTTTTTCCTATGTAGTCTTGGTGGCACTTTTTCTTGATTATGCCTTCCTTTTAAACAGTGGTTTTCCATGTTTCCTAGAACATCAGGAGGAGTTTCCTCTATGTTCCTCTTTAATGAAAGCTTTTTTACATTAACTACTTATGCATTTCCTACTAGGGGAAGAAGGTGACTGAATTTATTAATTCAAATTAGGTATCCTCAACATACCAGCTGAGTTACCTGCCCATTTTTTGTTTAAGTATCAGAAGACTTGAGTAACCCTACCCAGACTGCTGGCCCTGGATTTCTTGCTCCTAGGAGTTAATACTTGTTGTTACTCAGAACTGAAGAATTTTGAATCATTACTTTGGGTAAAATTTTGTTCCGCTTATAAAGGTGGGAAATGTTTTCAGATGTTTCTGTTGCAGAAGGGCAGTGTAGCCTATTGGACATATGCTCTTTCCTTTATGGGTTCAGCAGTAGCCGGGCAGCACCAGCAAGCAGGGTACAGATGAAGCTTTATGTCTGTAGTAACTACATAACATGTCTAGACATCCCTGTGTGGCTAGGACAGTTCTGAAAACAGAACGTCCTGGCATCCTAATGGAAATGGTCAGGATGGTTTTGTGCTGTTTCTCAGGGCATAAGATTTTCTTTCTGCTAACTTCTCACCCCAGTCCCCTCCCTCTAGCTGCAGCTGTAGGAATTTAGTGGTTTGTGGGACTTGGATGTGAAATATAATCACTGCATTGGGTTATGGAACCTGACACAGAGCAGGTCCCTGTCACATGTACTAAGTGGCCAAAAGGAATACGGGGAAAAAATTTACAAAAATCACTAACAGGAAAAGAAAAAGCCACATGTATTTAGTAACAGAAGAAATGACTTTGTCTTCCTGAGGTGACTCGTTGAACACTTGAACTGCTTCGCAATATTAGCTGTTGCTGTTCATTATAAATCTTTCTTGATAAAACTGATTATTGCATGTTCTGTGGCCTTTTAAAATTGACAGCATTTAATTTTGAAGACCTACAAATTAATAAGGTCCAGCCAAATGAATGAGTCATTAAAGAGATGCAGCGTCCTGTTCCTGTCTGCTCTGTAGCCGTATCATCACCTTTTTTTTCTGCGTTAGAGACACCCATAGGCACTTTTTCTTCAGTCAGTAATTTGGAACATAGAGATCACAGTAAGTGGTTGAAACTCCCATCAGCTTGAACCATTTAAGATCAGCAGTGGGAATGATTCGCAGGCTGGTTAGGACTAAATCTTTTCTAATGACTTTTCTAGGTGTCTTCGCCCACACTCCTAACAGAGTCGTTTGATCTCTGTTATCTTGAAGATGCTGACTGGGCTACTCTTGTCATCCAAAATAAAATGCTTCTCTTTCTTCTCTGTAATACTGTTAAATATTTCCAAAAGGCTAACCTGGTGGGTCAAAATAAATCGTGTCATAAACATAAAGAGAAAACTATATGAAAAATGGTGAATCCTTTACAGAGTTAGGACAGTTCTTCATCCTCTGTAACTGTTAGCCTGAGAGAAGCAGCTCTGTGTCTGTTAGCACAGAAAGGGTAGATCTTTGATCTTCAAAAGCATTCTTAGCTTTTTCAACCAAGTTCTGAGAGTTTACTCTGTTCATGTATTGTGTAATATATTTTGCTTTTAATTAGTGACCATTGCCTATGTAGAACCAGCATTTGCTGGAAAATGGATGTTTTCTATGACTGTATTTTTGGAATAGAATCTAGAAACTTGTATCTAGAAACTTGCTCATTGATATTTTTAGCCTTTTCTTGTCTCTGCACATTTCTAATTTTTGCTCTATTTTCTTGCTTGTGTCTGAGCAGTTTTTTTATTTCCTGCTGTCTAATGGCTTCTAGTAGGAATGGCTGCTGCTGTAGTAATGGGTTCTGATAGGCGCATTTCAAAACTTCGGGAAAGCAAATATGATCTACTTAGGCTGTCTCTAACATAACAGAAGAAAGATAATTCTGTAGAACAAATGAAAGACTTTTGGTCTTGTGAAATTTTGTTTCTGCTCTTCTGGTGAAGTTTTACTAGAACTGATGCTCTGCTATGCTGAGAACAACAAAACCACTAACTTTTTAAATTAATATTCATATCTGCGATTTCTCTGTGAAAATCAACACACCCAAAATCCATCAAGACTGATTAGAGTTCAGTGCTGACTTGACTGGGGTAAAATATCTCAGTTCCTCACTCCTGCTTGGTATAGTACATCTTGTGGGGAAAAAGTAATTTTCTTCTGCCTCCAGCTATGTTATAAAAAATTGTGAATTGTCCCTCCCTGTTCACTTGCTTGGTGTCTGTCATTTTGCAAATGTCAGTAATACCTCTAGTGAAGCAGGTCTTTGCCAAGCTGGAGAGTCAGTGAAAACACTACTTGGAATACATGTCTGCTGTGGTAAACACCAGCAGAACCCACTGGATAATGTTTGAAAAGCAGAATGTGCAATTTGTCATCAAGCATCATTCCCAAATTTAATCAGCTACTAAAAAAGTAAACGGAGAGTAATTGAAACTAAATCAAATGGAATAAAATAAGAATGAAAAATCTAAAGTTGTTCTTGTTATGAATGTCTGGTTATTTTTATTTCCTACTTAAGCATTAAATTGAGTTTCATGTTGATGAAACATACAGTGTGAAATGCTCAAGAAATGAACAGCCAAGTGAGATGCTGAGTAAAGAGGAAAAGGAAGAGATCTTGGATTCTCTGGTGAACATATCTCTGTTCTTGTTTTGTATTAGTAAAAACAACATGATTTTTTCATTAAATGGATAGAGTGTTGAAAATTATCTTGGGAATGTGCCTGATTTTGACTGAAGACTGTCTTTAAAACAGTGGATGTGAAAGGCATGGCTCTGTGTGTCTATATGTGTGTACATAACATAGCTGTTGAAGATTTGCATTTTATTTTGGAGAAACGGTTGTTTAAAGACAGGTTAACAGAAAAGGACATTTATTCCTTTCTCCAAATAACAAAACAGAGAAATGCCAAAACATTAAGATTTAAAACATGATATGCAGCAAAATCAAAGTGGAGCTTTGCTTTTAAAATAGGTGAATATCTCTTAAGTTCAGAGATTTTTCAAAAACAGTTCTGTACAGTATGGACTAGGAGTCTACAGGGTATTTTGTGTATGGTGTGTATGAAGTGCAGGGCTGCACTCCTTGTTGGAATGGGAGAGGAATGCTCATGGTGGCTGACATCTGCCTCCAAGCCCAAAGTGTGCTATTCCCAGTGCCATCAGACAGGCTGTGCCTTTCCTGGGCTCTCTGGTCAGCTCTGCTCCCCGTGTATTCATAGCAGTGGTTACTTTTAAGCAGAATCTACTATCTGTCTCCCAGGATGATATGACATTACTGGAAGACTGTGGTGACAAAAGCTCTGCAATTTTTTTTCTTGTTGTAGGCTAGTTATTTGCTCATTACTTTCAGCTCCCTTCCTTGGGATTAGCTCTGTATTAGTTAAATTTCCTTAGTCCGTGCTTATTGGCCCTCACATATTTACTTAATTGCCTGCCATGTTCACTTGAGAAATGCAGTTGGAAGGAGTTTTTTGTGAAAATATGTTGAGCATTTCTGTTTCTCTTGGGAATATTCTTCCAGCATTTATGTAAAATTCTTGTTAAGTGGCTGGATATTAATACACACTGGAGCATGCACATAACTCCTTTGAATGTGAGTAATTTTATCGATTAGTCTGTTAAGTGTATTTAATGTTGCCTCCCATCACTCCCAAAGAGGCTGAGAGACCCAGAAACAATTGGGGTTCCTCTCTGGCTCTGATATTTGTGGCAGTGACTTGACTTTCTTACAAGAGCCCAGGGAGGCAGAACCCTGCAATCTCTAGACTACTGACTACAATTACAACCATGAGCTTTAATTGTTTGCTGTAGTCTTTTGGATACAGCTCTGTCCCAAAGAAGACAGGTCTATGTTTCAGGTTGTTAGGAGAACACCATCCTTCATTGGCCTTCTCTTCCAGCACTGGTTTATTGTATATCGTAAGATCTGTTTTAGCATTTTTAGTCCTTCCCCCACAAGTGGAGAATAAGTACAAGAGATACTTTTCTCTTTGCATAATAGTGACAGTGTGGGAAGGAAGATACCAAATGCAACAAGCAGGTGACAAAAAGAAGGGAGGATTCCTTTGTTTGCTGAATAGTTCTGCACTAAAATTCCTTGACAGGGAGCACTGTGGAGGCTAAAAGTTCGCATATGTTCAAAAACTGTCTGGACGCATGACAGGAAGCAAAATCCAATGGGGATTAAATAAAATGGAGATTATGAAATTCAGCAATACTGCGTCTTCCCCCTGAGCTGGAAGTTGGGAGAATGTTGTAGAGGAGAATCACTGTGTATTATTCCAGTCCCTATGGGCTTTCCTACATTTCCTCCCAGCCATGGTACCAGACTGGATGCTAAGTGTCTTGTTGGTCTGATTTAATGTGGCTGTCCTGTCCTCTTGACAACTGTCTTTAAAGGATGCTCATAATAAGAACACCAGATGAAGTCTCTGCCTGTATGGAACAGAAAGTAGGAGAGTTGTTGGCACTGTGTAGCTTTCTGGCTTTATGGAGAATGGGAAGGGTTAAAAACAGTAGTGAATTTCTCTCTTTTGCTTAATTTTCTGAAGTCTCCCCTTGTTCTCTATCACCATACCTCACTGAGTCTTTTTTTTTTTTTTTAAGAGATCCTCTTAAAAGCAAATTTTGGACAGGACCCACACAACTGTACAGTAATCTCTTAGAGGCTGAAACATTATAAAAATTCATGTTAAAACTGAAAATCTACACTACAAATCACACAAAAATACATGGGTAGATTAAGAAATTTTATCCTTCTGCTGAGTATGGTTACATTTTATTTTTCTGCTAAGTCTACTGCATATATGATTATCTTTTGATTGTTGATGGCTAATAACTTCTTGAGTTCTGCTGCAGTCAACTTGTAGTGTCCCTCAAGCCAGGAGTGATTCCTAATGCATATCTGGCCCATTGGTCTGCTCATCTGGGGCTGTGCTGCAGGTGATACAGGCTCTTTCATACAACCCTGGGTTTTCAGCATTAAAAAAGGAGTAGATGACCATTTCTTGTTTTCTCTGCAATTTTTTTGAGCTGCCTGTCCTGAGCTGGTAACTCCTACCAAGAAGGGGCTTACTAACTTGTCTGCAACACTCACTGTATGCGGGTACTCTCTTGCTGGAGCTGAGCAGCACCTCTGCGTGATGCAGCTTTCCATGGCGAGGTGTGAGATTCCTCTTGTCTTTTAGCCTCTAGATTTCAGGACCATTAAGCCACAAACATGATCCAACAGCAGAATTCCCTCACTGATGCAGCCCCTCCAAGAGCTCGCACAGGTTCAGCTTTGCTATCCAGCATCTTGGTTTATAGCTTTTTCTTACTCAGTACAGCTCCCAGTGTATCACATCAGGCAGTTGCTACTTTTCACACTCCATGCATATCTGTGCCCAGTGCAAAAATATGCCAAATTTGCTCATTTTATTCCTTCACGTTTTGTGTACACTTAAAGTCTGTAGCTGTTTCAAATTACTATGGTATGCAAAAAATATATACTGTCATTCAAGATCTAGTTATTTTCAGTTAAAGCAACAAGTACAGCAATTTAATTGAAAGCATTCTATTTTTTGTTAGCTTTGCCAGTTCTACCTGCTTACTCAACCCTGTCTGTACTACGGGGATCATCATTATTGTTTTAGCTCATCTGCAGGTTTGTGCAATTAGCATAGGCCCTCCTCAGTGTAAAGCAGTTTTGCCTGTTGGCATGTGCACTATATATTCAATGTATGAAATATTAAGGTGTCTGAGACCGTGCTGAGCTGTCATAATAACATAGCCAAAAATCCCACTGCCCGATACCCATATGCTCAGCTGGCAACATCCCTCAGTCACTTGAAATGGTTTCTTTTGGATGAAAATGGTCAAGAGATCATAAGACCTTTGATGATCCTTGCAGTAATGCCAAAGTGGTGATAAATCCTTTCTCTGGTATGGAGAGATAATGTGGGTTCTCCTATGATCTTGGGTTTGCACTGTGTTTGAAAGGAGACTTGAACATGGTTTCTCACAGAAGCTTGGATTGGTCAGTAGCACTACAAAATTCAGAGTATCATTCTACGCTACCAATGGAACAAGGTAAGATTTTTAAAATCAAAGTATTAAATAATTTTTTCTTTATATTTTTAAATCTTGGTGTAGGTACTGAAAAATAGGGACTTCAAATTTCTTGGGTAGTGGGATCACTGGAAGATTGCTACAACTTCTGAATTGTTTCTATGAATTTTTAAAAGAGGTCCTAATCTTTTTTTTGTCAATTTTGAGAATCCTTTAGAGTGAGACAGAAAGTAGGACGATTCTATTTAACTCCACAGATTTAAATTTCCTTTAGATTAGGTCTGAATAGAGTTTATATTTATCCCCTTTTGCTGCCACTGGCGTGTGATATCATAAAAGGACTGAGTGTGGTCCCTGTTTACTTCCCTTGGTCAAATTTAGCCTTAATGATATTTTTTCATTACAGTGTTTACTGCAGTGTAAAAAGCAATGAGACAAGGAGTATATTGCAGTTGGTTACAAAGTGCTTTATGGTGCTGCTACAGACAGAGCTTTAGGGTATACCTGGAAATTCTTATGTAACCTCGTATCATTTATGCCTTTGCTGGAGTATTTACCTACTGTGAATTTTGAGATGTGACCCTTTGATATCTGCTTCTAATCTTGCCTCCTTCCAGTTCAGATGTAATTTAAGGATCCAATATATAACAATTTTTAAAAAGAATTTTTAAAAGGAGAAGGTTAATGCTTCATAGCCTTTGAAATGTTTTTAAGCTATTCTTGGCTAGTACAAGGATCTGATTTCTATTTCTGGCTGCACTTGAATTATTGGTTGCTAATATTGCATCCAAACTGAAATAAGGGGAAAGGAAAGTAAAAATGTTATAAAAATGAAGTTATGTGATTTTGATGTCTGCTATTGTGCCACTTGCCAGGAATAGAATAAAATGCTTTCTATCATTTGGTAATTGAGAATTGCTGTGTTCCATTAGCACAGGCAGTGTTCTGCTGCTGCTGACCCATGAGATATTAACTTTCCCAGCCTTGAACGATTTTCTGTGGGGAGCTGTGGAAATTTGAGTTCACCGAATCTTGCAGTGTAACACTTAAATCTTTGAGCTCTTCAAAGACATAGAAGTAATATGGTAAAGATTACAAAATCACTTAGTATTCCTCTGTCTCAAAATAATTGCAGGTTAATAGTTATAAAAATGAATGTATTAATATTATTGAAAGAAAATATTGGTGGGTTTTGTTTTCTTTCCCCATACAATCTAAATGTGATTATTAATTTACTTTAGGGCTATGGCTTGTGCATACATTAAATATTTCCTAATTTTGGACTTGGATTAAACCAAAACTGAGAAACATGTTCCTATCCAAAAATACTGGGAGTTGGAATCAGTCAGGACCTGGTAACTTCATCGATAAAGTGTGCCACCATTAAATTGTTTTGGATGGAGAGCAGTCTGTAAAGTGAAACATTAATTTGGAACTTCCAGGACACATCAAATCACATATCGTGGCCTCAGCTGTGGCTCACCAATTTCAAGGCTACAAAGAGAAAATACAAATAACTGGTCTGATCAGCTGCATAATTCAAAGCACAAAATGTCACTCAGTAATTCCTGCTGTGGAGGAAATTCATCTATTCTAAGATGTAAGTAAAAGCTGTCACGTCTGATAAATTGTAACTGAACTCAGTATCTTTGAGAGAAACCTACCATCTGAAATTAAAGACTAATCATCGAGAAATTCCTTAGTTCCTTTGGTAATCGCTTTGTTACTTGTGGCTCTGACTAGCTCATACTCTGCTGTTGGGCTGAACAAAGGAATTATTTTAGTAGATTAAATGTGTGCTAATGCTGTCCTTTCTCCATTTCTGCCTTTCTCCTTGTGCAGTTTTTTCAAACTGTAATTCTCAACTTGGTGAAAAATTGCACCATGATGTGAAATGACTAAGTTATAGTAGACTGAAGAGTAGCGGGAAATAAAATTACCAGAGAAAAGACAATGAAAGGAGAGAATATCAACCATGAAAGCACCTCATCCTGTAATGTAGTGAATATTGCAGCTTTGCCAATGGGCAGAAGTGGGGCATATCAACTGAGATAATTATGTCGTCGTGTTGAAATCACCAAAGTTGTTTAAGTTTGATTGAGAACAGAATTTGGCCTCTTACGATCCATTTTTAGCATATTACTCATATAAAAACACAAAGATGGGTTTAGTTTTCTGAACAGATGTCCTTAATGTTTATTTAAGCAGTCCCATCCAAATGTTCTGGAATGTCGGCTCATCATGCAGGGTACTTCTTGAAGCTCTATTTGCAAAACTCTTGTATAGGGAGAAGGATGTTAGGTCTTGCAATGCAAGTGTGAATTTAAGACTGCAGAACCAGCCTGTATTTTGAACTGGGAATTGTGGACAAGGTGATAGGAAGTTATCTTGCTTATCTCTTTATTGATTCAGGAAGGCTTAGTAAGGCAGGATTTTGAAAGACACATCTCTGACTTTTGAATTTAGCAGGATCCTTCCTTGTCTGCTGTGCTCAGTTATTTTTACATTCTCACTAATTCTCACCTGACTTTTTGGTAACTCTTCTGTTAACAAACTGTTAATTTCTGAATACTGAACTCAAGAATGTTTTGCAATAGAAAATGCTTTGGGAGGGGGTTTTTTTCCTAATGTCACCCATCTCTCTTATACTTCTCTCTCTGTGAAAATCTGATTTCAGATGAACAATCGTGCTGTAATTCCAGCCTGCAATATGGTGACACCATTTTTGGTACAGCCAACTATTTTGTAAGAATTAATAAATTGTAAAGTGGTTTTATAAAGATAATTTCTGAATATGACGTACTGCAGGTTTCCATAGGTTCTTCCAGTTGCAGTGCAGCCCAACATCTAGGATACTGAAAGATACATTCAAATATGTTCCTTTATCCACATAACTTTACATTATGTTTCAGCTGGCTATGTAAACAAGAAAAATCACAATGTAATCTAATTCTGCATATTTTTGTAGTAAGGAACATTTTATAAAAGGTATTACTTTTAATTTTCTTCAAAACACTTTTACAGTTATCTGTATGTTATGTATACAACTGTTGTACATACTGTTGTATTTTGAGCTGTGTTCTTAAGCAATGAAAACTGAACAATTTACTTTTATTTCCAATTTAACAAGACACTGCTCTAGTACCTTAAGGTGTAGACAGATGTCTCTAACAGTATTTATTTATTTATATTCAAACATAATGCCAACAGTTATGAGTTTAGTTTTGCCAGCAGTGTTGTTTCGGAGAATTTAGATGGGTTATCCTGATCCCTGAATGCAAGGGGGATCTTTAACATCCATGTGCTCAGCAGCTAGGGATAGGCAGAAGGGACTTAGTTTTATCCTCTTATCAAGGCTATAAATAGCTTTATAATTAAAACATACAGCCTTTGCGAGCTGAAGTTCTGAAGTAATTTTGGTGTTGAATAGTACTGATGCCTTATCATTAGACACATGGTCTGCTAATTATGTCTGATTTGGGCTGTGCCTGGAGTCTCCTGTAAGTGAGGACCATGAATTTTGGCCCTGGTTTCATGGAGGTTGTGGATTAACAGAGGCATTAGCACTGCTGTGCAGCAGCTCCCATTTCTGTTGTTGATGTAGCTCAGGATCTTATCAATTGCCTGCAGAAGCAGCTTGTAAAGGTGGGGTGTGATGCAGGGGAGAGTAAGTGTCCTCACTGTTCACTCAGCATCTTTGAGTGAGTTTTTCCAGAGGGAATGACAAAGAGCTAAGGAAAGAGCAAAGTTTTTTACACTGAGAGACAGGAGAGCTCACAGATTGAGCCAAGAGTATGGACAAGCCTGAGCCTAATCCAGATTTTAGCTCCTGGAGCTGCTGAAGTTCTGTTTATCGGTTCTCCTTAAGAATAGTTGTGTATTTGCCAAGATGTTTTGTTTATGTTTTGTAAGCTGCAGTGACTCCATTTTTCTCACATCCAGCCTCACTTTGCAATAGCTCCTGAAGTCTCATGAAAGTTATTCTGTCTAGTGGGAGAAATAATAGCAGGGAGACATGCAGTGACATTGAAGATGCTTAAATAAAAAAGAGCATTCAAATTAGGGAAGAGCCACTCTGGCTCAGGAAACTTGTGCTTTCTTGGAGCAGCCTGGAGTTCAGTCGTGGCTGTGCTGCCTGACTGCTCTGCAGAGAGCATGGGCAGACGGCTCTGCCTTTGCTGCTGCTTGAACATTTTCCACATGGTTTGCGCACTGGCTGAGAGCAGCACCATTGCAACCTGCTTTGGCCTGCCCCCATCACACTGATTTTGACTTTAACACTACAGTCAGGGAGCTAGGGATTAATGAAAAAAAAAATTTTAGAAAGCCTTAAGGAGTTAGCGTGCAAACCTGGGTGGATGTGCTGGTGCAAACTGGAGCCCTGCACTGCTGCGGCACCACGGTTTCCCAGTGTGCCAGCCAGCCTGTTCAAAGATGGTATCTCTGTGCTGCACTGCGTCCTGCAGCATCAACACACCCACTGTCTCCCGCTGTTTGATTCCTCCTGTGCTCAGGGAAATAGGACTTTCATAAATATAAACACAGTTGTGTCAGAGGATTTTATGGATCTCTAATCAATTGCTTCTCTTTCTGCAGGCAGCCCTCAAGCCACTGATTCTAATAGTGTATGTCAGAAAAAGTAGCAGTATCGTGCAGTCATATATACACGCAGATTAGCAAGTCAGTCTGGCCTGTTTTGTACTTCTGTTTTATGCTTTTTCTTCTAAGCTGCCTTTAGTTGCTGCTTCAAGGTAAGTGCTCTGTGGTGTGACCTCAAGATTGTTTCTAAGAGGTAACCAAAAAACATGGGAAACTGAGAGAACTGAAGGGCAATATGTCTGTGTCAACTGAAGCAGAAAATCTGCAAGAAGATGGTATGAAAATTTCTGTTAGCCAGTGGAAATTTTGCTGATTCATGCCTGCCACAGATCTCCTAATGAAGAAGAGTCGGGGAGACAGATCAAATGTTTTGGCTGTGCAGAGGGACTAGGGGGCTCGGCTTCCTCCACATGACCTGCTTCTGGAGAGAGCTGGCACTTGGTGTGTTTGTTAACAGGGCCTTTTCGAGTGTATTGCGCTGAGGCATCCTGGAATCAGGACACATACAAGAGCAGGCTGCTGTAGAAAATGTTACCAAGATCTACAGATACCTTTGAGGTAGTAATAGAAATGTCAGAGGGGAGCATTACTCTACCCGCAGCCATAGGAAGACAAACAGTTACCTGAATTTAAGACCAGGGAAATTGCAGGATGTGGCAGATGTTTCCTAGCAAACCTATGTATGGTAGATTGAAGCACTGCTACCCCCAGCCTCCTGTCTGTCCCCGCTGTCAGAGACTTACACCCCTGCCACAGGGTGCTGCCAAGAGATTGTGGGCAGGTACATTATCTGCATCAATTTCCCATCCTGAGCTTTAAAGCAAACCCACCTTTACCAGCTGATGATGTTAAGGCCATCAGTGATTCGGATGCATCTGAGGCAGAATAAACAGCCAGGGCAGCAATGTCCTCAGCAGTGGCAGCTGGAGCCAGCCCTGCTGACTGTCAGCCTAAGTATTCAAGATAATTAACAACAGGTAGGTTCTCCAGGGAACGTCTGTGAAACCTGTCTGTTCAGCACGCTTATGTGCCTCCTTTCCTTGTGAAGTGTCTGAACACTGCCAGCCTTTAGAATGTCCCCGTGTGTGACTGTGCATGCTTTAGGCATGTGCTGTAAGCTGTGCCTTCAAATGGGGATGTGGTCTCAGACAAATGTCGAAATTCTGTTGGGGTAACAGAGTGCTGCTTTTTATTTGAGGCACTGCAACTATTGACCGGATAAACTCACAGAGTGATTCAGACTGGAAGGCCCCCAGGAGTTCATTTAGATATTCCTAGTCTTCCCAAGTAAAATATATTAGCTTTAACGTTTTTGCTGAGGTTTTAAGTGAAGCTGCATCACTTCATAACTTTAAGTCAAATATGGAGAATTGAAACACAAAAAGAAATTTAGGGGAATGGGAAGCAGGTTGCAGAGAAGGTATTTAGAGACAGCCATTGATTAGCCGAGTCCATGAGACAGTGTGCTTAAAGGACATTGCCAGAACAGCCATGGGTAAGATGGTAAATTTGAAGGAAGAAAAATCAGATTTCTAGTGCCAAATCTGGCAGCAAGGGCTGAATCTTGAAAAATAAAGTGATCTAACACTGGAAGCACTCAAAGGGCAGTTTAATCAACAGCAGTGCAGACCCTGTGGGCAGCAGTAAAAAAAATGAATGAGACCATCTTCACATTGTTTAGAAAAGGAAATTGTTGTGCGTTGTGGTTCACATAGTCTGAGCCACATGTGATCCATAGATGGGAATTAGCATGACTTCTGCCATCCCATTTGGGTTGTGGGTTGTGACTTTAGATCTTTGTGCAGTTTCTGATAAGCAGAGTTATAATTTCTATCTTATACATAAATTATGATAAACAGACTTGTAAGTTCATGCTGTTTGTTTCAGATTATCCTGTCTGATATTTTACTACCATTGTGTGAAGCTCAGTAAATAAATGCCTAATCATGTTTACATCTAAAAACATTGAAATGTGTTATTCAACATGTCGTATTTATCCACTTCTGCTGACAGTTTTAATGAACTGCAGGCCTTAGAAGTTTTATTTTCCCCATGGTCACTTATGAAATCATTATTGAAGGGCCAATGGAGTCAGGCAACCAAGCACTTCAACAGAAAACCTAACTCCATTTAATTTTCCATAACAAGAAAAGAAGGATGCTATGTATTAAATGGAAGATCTAATAATGAGAATATTACAAGTCCCCATGTAACTGGTGGGTTTCTTTCCTTTCAATAATATACATGTTGTCCCTTTACTTTTTGATGATGTAATTCCACATCACTCCTTGCTTCTCCCCTCCCCCGATTCAATCTGCACCTATGGAAAGCTCCTCTCTAAGTTATATATTTGGAAAAGTAGGACAATTTCAATTCTTCCTCCCAGAAAGGTGCCACCTTCTCAGGCTTCTGAGTCATCATGGTTGTGACTCACATGGCTTGCTTTCATGAAGATGAGTCACTCTAAAACTGTCCTACTCTCTATCAGTGTGTTATCTGCTGTACACCGGAAATGTTCTGAAGCACAGAGTTTTAAGTAAGCAAGAGTGAGGAGTAACAAATGAGAGGGAAAATCTTCAAGTGATAGTTTCATTTATCTTCTTGGGGGAGATGGGAAGTGGAAGAAGACGATGGCGATAAAGTATAGATTATTCTGGTGACATTAGCCGATGTTCTTCCTTGGACTGCCAAGTTCCATGGACAATGGTTCAGGAGACTGTTAAAGAAAAATTCTTCACTGGTTAACTGTGGGAAAGATAGAAAAATCTTTTTAGAGGCTAAAATAGCTGATGTCTGAAAATAAGAAGCCTTTCTCCCTTCCAAAGCTGTAGGAAGCATGTCAGCAGGTGTTGCAAAAGCCAGAGAAGTGGGATAATGTTCGTGTCCTGTATAAACTACAAGAGTAAATATTTACCTTTTTTGTGAGCTGTTATTTCTTCTCTTCAAAGGACCTAGAGGAGAGTGGTAACAGCAAAAATGGTTTTGCTCTGATCATGTGACCACAGATATGCACTCTGAAAAGGTTCCCCAGAGGCCAAGCAGGTTGTCTCTTCGAATCTTCCCCCACTTGGCTTTTTCTCTCCTTTGTCCTTTTCTTGAAAGTAGGGGAATGGCACCTAGACATAAAAGCAGCAGGGGAAGAATTGTGTGTGTGTGTGTGTGTGTGTGTGTGTGTGTGTCTTGGGTTTCTCCAAGAGGAAATGTGCTGAAGGGCGTTGGGAGCCTGCAAGGCAAACTGAAGTAAAGCTGGGGAATCTGGGGTGGCGGAGCTCTACTTCAGCACTGGAGTTTAGGAGGTCAGAAGATGCAGCAGAAAGGGCACTGGGTTAGGAGGCAAACTTAGATTCAGTTCCCCACTCTGACCCATTGTATGACTCCCGGCAAGTCACTGAAGGCAGCAAAGAGGTTTCTTTCCGTGCTGCTGAGCCACCCCCCACATTATGGGCAGCCTTTTTTATGTTTTCTCATGGAACCTCACCATGCCTCCCTCTTTTAATTTAAAACACAGCTGGAGGAAGAGCTCCAGCTAGTATCCTTGTGCTGCAATAACTCAGTAATCAAAGTTCTCAGACAGGAAGGAGACCAGATTCCAATGTTCTTCTTTCTGAGTTAATATAAAACCCCTAGATCAGAGTAGTAACATGCCACATGGCTAATGCTGTTCTTAGGTGGGACACTAACCTTTCTTCTTGTTGACTTGTGTAACCAAGGAACCAAGATAAATCAAATGAGAGAAAAGGGTTGTGGAAAGGTCTTTTCTGGAGCCAGATGGTCAGGGACCTCTGGAGGAAACTTGGCCTCTTCTTCCTCTTCCTCCTGCATATGTAATTTCTGTGTCTTGTACAATGAATCTTTAATTGTGTTTAATAATACTTCAGCTACATGGCTGAGGAGCACTCTCACCTCTGCCTGCCCTTCATCTCCTGTCACATGTGCAGAGTCCAGAGTCTGGTGATTAATGCTCTGTCTTGGGATTTACATGGTGAGGATTGAACCATGTTCAGACAAGAGGGACCTAAACCTATGTCTTTTTGTGTCCTGTGCAACTGCTCTAATCCAAAAACTACTAGAAAAATGGTGGAGGGTGGCAGGATGCTCAGTTAGGCAAGTGCAGCAGCTGCCTTGGGCAGGGACCTGCTCCTGTTAGCACAGACGTGCCTGCCAGGTACAGGGGCGGAAAGGTCAGGAGTACTTGAGTTCTGCACCTTCCTTAGGTGTCAGCATCTGTTCAAAGAGTGTGAAAGCCTGGTGAACTCTTGTTAAGGGGACACTGTCAACAGACCAAGGGCCTTCAGTACTCTATGACCCAAGTTCTGACTTTTCTTGTAGCGGATGGGTGGGTGGGTCGTTAAGGTTAGTAATGGAATAAGTGTTAAGACTGAAGTCCACCTGCTGTTTTTGGATGTTGTCCTGAATGGACTGAGGTAATGGATACCCAGAGCTGAAGGCTGGGGAAGGTTATGTCACCGAGACCAGAAAGTTTCAGACTTAACCAAGATGCTTGAACTTCCCTGCAGTATTGTCTTTTCTTTAGAGCAATCTTTTCAGATGATAGCAACAGTGGAGCAAAGAAAGATCTTTGCTTGGGAATGTTTGTGCAAAAATAGCAAAACATTTAAAGTAATTTTAAAAAATTACATCATTTTGATTATGTAACAGAATTTGCATAATTCTTTCTACTATATACTTGTTTTGGCACGGTTGTGTTCTGGAAGGGGCTTCACAACTTTATGGAAGATAATTTGAAGGAATTCAGTTTATTCTGAGTTAAAGTTTGTTGTTTGTTGCAACATGCATTTTTGTAGTTATTAGACTTGTTTAATATCCAACACCTCCAAACATGCTGAATTTGAATCAAACCAGTTGATAGTGTCCCTTTAAATTTGTTTTTGCAGTGCGTTCATCAAGCTAACTAGCACAATAGTCAGTGCCGTGAAGAAGCTTAAAACATGCATATTTTATGAGTATTTCAGAGAACTGCCACACAAAAAGAGAAGTAGGCTATGTCTACAACACTATCACTTCACCCATTGTAACCTTCTCAAGGGTTTTTTTTTAGATAAAAGGAAAACTGCAGTGTATGAGCACTGCAGAGCAGGGTCAGAGATCATAAGAAGGGGGAGGAAAACAATGACTTGTGTCTGAGGACACTTACTTCTTGTCACCTTGGTGCATGCCATCTGATCATCAAACTGTTCAGAGCTTTATTCAAAGGTTATTGTTGGAGTCATTAAGAACATATTAACAGCCAACACTTGTTTCTGGGTTTTGGGGGTTTTTTTGCTAAATGGTTTGAAATGTTGGCTGGGTGTTTCCTGGTTTTCGTTAACTCTGAAGGCTTGTGACAGCTGGGAACCACACAGGATTCATAAGATACATACAGCATCCTTTACTCAGTTTCTGTCAACCCTGTGAAAACAGCTTTTCCCTTTAATGAGAATGAAGGGAAAGGCTTGATAGAATGAAATGCAGTAGTTGCCTGTTTAAAAATAAACCAGCACAGTCTGCATCCTAGAATATTTACCGGTTAATTCAGCTATAAAACACCATTGGGAATAGTAGTTTAGACACGGCATTGTGCAAGTAAAACCAAGTGTGCAACACACCTTGTATTTGCTAGGCCATGCAGAAGTATGTGGAGCAGTATTATTGTGTTATAGATATATAGGAAGAACTGCAGCTGTTTTTATCCATTGGCAAAGGCAGCAGCCAGGGACAGGGTTGACCTCCACACAAGATGTAGATGGTGCGCACAGACTGCTTTGGGACCGGGTGGCTGTGCAGTGAAGCCAGCAGAGCTTGTTCCTGCTGCCAGGGCTGAGTGGTGTCAGGATCTGTGCGGCTGGGAGGGTGAGCGAGCACCCGGTGAGTCCGTGAGGATAGTGCTCGACATGCTGGATGCTCCTAACCTGTGGAAAGCTGCAGGCTGCTGAGCACTCTTGCCCAACATTTATTTCAGGTTAATAATGAGGCAACCTTTGAAGGACTATTTACACAGAAGTTTTAGAGGCGCTGTTAAGACAGCTCTGCCTGGAATTCTTCTCCATTTTTTACTCATTGGCTTTGTTTGTGTGCCATTTTTTCTTGTTCGTGCTCCTTTCTGGCTGATCATACCATGTGTGATTATCAGACTGCTTCAGCTGGCTTCCCTCACAGCAGCCGAAATGTACGATTCCAATGGCATCTGCTGGGCACTTGTTTCTTTCTTCTGATCTCTGCTGCTTGGTTTAACCAAAATCCTTTGTGCCCAGGCTTTAGCAGATCTCTGCCTCTTGGAAAACTCTTATTTTCCACATCTTGATAGGATAGCTGTCAGGAGTACTCAGGAGAAGTGCCCTGAGCTGCACACCTTCCTTACAGCAGCTGTTGAGACAGGCCATGAGCTATCCCGGACTATGATGGGGTTCAACCAAACAGACCTCAGAAGAAAAAGTCACGTTCTTAATACTTCACTATCCTGACTTCAGACACCTTACATGCAGCCAAGAGCCTGACTTCCTGCACAGGGCATATGAGCCTGGGCTTTGTGCTCTGGATGTGCAGAGTCTTGGATCAGCTCACTGGCAGTGTGAGCTCAAGTCTGCCAGATCAACTACAGTACCCTTTGCAGCATGGGCTGGAGCAGGAGCTTGTTCTTCATAGTTACCCAAATAATGAAATCATCCTGCAAGCTTTGCCTCGTTTTCAGTGTACAGATCAACTACAGCAGCAAATGCAGCAAAGGTTACTCAGAAAGCAGGCACTGTCAGCACTGAGATGTGTCCAAAATCCAGGTCTAGCCTGGATGAAAAAGAGGCAACAGCCTTGGACTTGCACAATTACACACACTATCCTGTGATTCTCTTGCTTGTCTCAGTGTTTGCTGGGCCATCCTAAATTTCTCTCCTTGCTTCTGGTGTCAGATAAAGCAGTCCTATAAGGGTCACAGAAATATGAATTTCAGGACTGTGGGGTAGAGGTAGAAGATGTGATCAGTCAAGCCATCCTAGAAAGTCTATTGCTATGTGAAAAAATAAATTAAAAGAAGGCCAGGTAATTTAGTTGGAAATGGCAACAGGATAGAGCTAGATGTAATTTGTAATGGAACAATCAATCACAGAATTCAGAGCAAGCAGGTGTGTAATATTTATGGTACATAGCTTGAGAATGTAGATAGGAAAAGGAGCCAGTACAGGGCATTCAGAAATGCAGCTAATGGCTTGGCTGTGAAAGGACAGTCCAGTGAGTCTGCAGTGGAGACCAAGCCTGGTGTGTACCCAGGAGCGTCACGGGACGGTGATCAGGAATGGTCCTCACCTGCTGGCATGGTATACATTTTGGAGAGCTGTGTTGGAAAAATTGGAAAATGAAGGGAACCACAAGAGGGGAGCGAGGCTGCAGTTTGCTCTCCCCACCTTTCCCAGGAGCAACCTTTCTGATTGATGTAGGAAGGATCTGTGAACGAGCAAGGGGGCTCCTGGGAGCCATGGTACCAGGCAGGGCTGGGGCTGAAAACGCCTAGTGAGTAGTTGCTCCTTCCTGTCGGTCAGAAGCTGTGGCAGAACTGGTCAGAACGGGAGGCAGACTGTTCACGGTTTACACTGTAGTCCTTTGAAATACTGTGTCAGGTATATACTGTGTTTGAGACAGACTCATGCCTTCTGCAAGTAAAGCATGAGCAAAGATTCTAAGTATGGGAAGATGATTTTTTAGTCTAGAAGTGGCAGCAGAGACACCCATGACCTCTCATATTTCCGTGGCTAGGTTTCCACACTCCAGAATCACTGGTTTATATACATAATGCTACTCCTGGCAGTCTAATAATACAGTTGGTAGAATTACGTATAATATATCTATGAGTGAGATGACTTGCTTTGCATCATTTGATTGAGCAGAATTTCCTGAAAACTTTTAAGGTGGTGGCCTTGTTGCTGCCACAAATTGCTCAAATGGCAGGAGACTAACCCCATCATAACTGTGAGGCACTGAAGAGATAATACTGGATTTTACTTTTATGGTAAATAACAGGATGGGTAACAGCTTCTAATAGGAATGAGTAGCCAATAATGACAGAAATGATCCTGGGGCAGACTGAAATTATTCCCATATGGTCTGGGAAATATTTGTGGTATCTATAAATATGCAATTAATCTTGTGAGGGAAGGAAAAAAAGAAAAATAAAAGAAGGAGACTACCACTACTTGAGCAACCTTAGTCTAGCCGTCTAAAGGAGTGATGAAATGGGAAAGGAGTAAACAAACAGCAAAGATGTTGTGCAACCAATTAGCTAGTAAGGCAAAAAGAAAACAGGATGCTATGAACTGTTTCTCTGCAGAAATCTGTAGTGTCTTTGTGTTGGTATTGGTCTAAAGCTTGGTTCAAATGTTGTAATAAGGCAAGAGGGATTTTACTTTGACTGTATTTGACTTAAACTGTTTATTGCACAAGTTTTTTTTGTTCTTTCATTTCATGCATACTGGTTAGAACTAAAAAAAAACTGAAAAAGGTACAGGTTTGTTTTAGAAATTGACTTTGTAGATATGTTTTTTCTTGGTTTTCTCCACAATGTAATATTCCAAATTCAAGCAATCTCTGTTGGTTTTCTTGGAACATATTTGTCTCATATGTTCTGTACTCTTATTTATCTTAACAAATATCCAGCTATTAGGCATTTTTCATTTGGTTTTCATACACAAATACCACTGTTATTTCTGTGGGTAAACTGTTTAGCTGTTTATATGTGGTAGTTTAAATAATGGAAGATTCATTGAAACTTTTAATCATTCCAGACTATTATGTGAAAAATATGAAAATATATCAAATTTCCATTTAATGATTTAAAACCATTCTTATGAATGATAGTGTATATTTGAAAGGATATCTATTTATATTGGTAGAGAGTTAAAGAAAGCATCACTTCTTATTTATGAAAGCAATACAATGATCCTAATATAAGCACTTTCTAGATAAGTGCATTTTTGAACTGCACAACCAAAAATGAAGAAGGTATATAAAATTTAAATCCTCTTAAGGATAGTCACTTCTAGAGAAGTATCAACAGTGCTTTCCGTCCACATCCACTGAGAAATTAAATGAAAAATCATGTCATTCCCAGACAAAAAAATCCTTAATTTAGCTGAAAGTGTAAATACATATCTGCTAATTAAAAATCTTATTAGAGTGTTATTAGAATTTCCCAATACACCAAAAAGCAAATCTTAAGTTCAAACAGCAGGCTAAGCACAAATGCAAATGCATACCCATATCTTTGCTGGAAGGAGTAGCAGCACACAAATCAAAGACATTTTTTATCTGTCACTAAGGATAATGGCAAAACCCAATAGTGGTTTAGTCAACCTTGAACTTTATTTTATTTTTTTAAATTATAAAATTACCTTAGTGAATTGACACTTCAGTTCCTATGTTTTCTTGCTATTCATATATTTCTGTTCTGACATTGAAACTCTTCCTTAGTGAAGGCATCTAATAATTGTTAAAACTCTGGAGACTTCCTAAGAGGAAAAAGAAAATAGATGTTTCTGTGTCCTAGACTCTGACTTCTATTTCTCCTAGAAATCTTTTGACACCATTGTTGCAGTGCTTAGGGAACAGCAAAGCAATGTTCCTCATATGTGGGAGAAAGAATATAGGTTTCTTGCTGCGTGCTTGCTTTTAAACATAGCCAACCAGAATGTCTTGAATTGAAGCCATCAGGAAAACAAGACTAGAAAGTACATTTTTTTCTTCATAAGTGTTTCTCTGTAGTCCAATATCATATTATACCTGTAAAGTTGCATCTGCAGCCTTGGTAAGATTGAGGACAGTCTGATTAACAATGTCTGTCTCAACAAGGTGCAGCAGTCCCCCAGCTGTGAGGAAATTTCCAGTGATTTTCAAATTGGTGTGATGCAGGTCAAAGCTGCTCAGCTTGCTGTCAATACTACAAAGATGGCAGATGATGGATCAAATGCTAATGTGTTTTTTGGCTGGGAGTAGGTCAGTGGTACTTACCAAACTGTTTAGGCTCTTTTGTATTATCTTTGGACACTTGGATTTTAGGACAGATTCTTTTAGACTGCAGACAAGTGACCTTCCTGGTTGGGAAGGGTTCATGAAGAAACAAATATGGCAATTATTAATGTGGTTTTTTTAGGAGGGAAGGATGGAGTATCTGATGGTGAGGCCATTGGATAAATTTTGCTCAGGAAGCTGGTTTCAGCTGCTGATAATCAAATTAATTAAGGATCAATAAGGAATTTGGATTGTATAATGATCCTTGCTTCGTTGCTGCTTTGAAATGGTTGGAAATTATATTATAATCCCCTTGCTCAGAAAGCACAAAGTTTTGGGCAGTTCTCGGTCTTTTTAAGATAGATCAATCACTAGGTTCCCATCTTCTTTCTGCTGTTGGGTACTTGCAGCAGCTATTAGTGTGCTAATGTAAAGACTTTTATCTGATGTACTTCACTCAAATGGTGGTGCTGGACACAGGAGACATGCTCTTGATTAGCTGTAGTGAGATGACCCAATCTGCAGCCAGGGCAGTGCTTGTACAAAATGTGGAAGCTATGGTAGACATAATTCTAAGAAAAAGAATGGGGTTTTTTTTCTGATGATTTCTTTTAACTGATAAAATGTCAAACATATTGGAAACTGCCATGTTTCTACAGTCACTTTTCTATCCAGGTCACACAGTTCAAATTGTGATTGCAGAAATCTACAAGCTCAACAGTAAAAAAGTGCTGAAACAGAGCCCTCTCTGATGGTGTTCAGTGCAGCCCTGGGATAAAGAGAATCAGATCTTGTCAAATTTGTCAGCGCATTCCAATATAACAATTTTACTAAACTGGAAGTGTGCTTGGAAGTGTTTGGGAGGCCAGCCATCCGGGTTAAATTGGGACAGTCTCATAGCTCAGTGGGTAATAAGCACAGAACCTAGGTCTGTGAGTGAGAGGAGCAGGGGAAGAGTGTGTTACTGTTGGATGTATTTCTATTGTAATTTTAGCCTGGATTCCCATGGAAAAGATGTATTTACTAACTGTGTTGTGTGACTGTCAGGTCATCTCACACAGAAAATTTTGAGCCATTTGTCAGTATGACATTGAAGTCACAAATATGTTCTGGTCCTGTGTTTTATGAAAATAAAGGAGTGGAGGAGGGCAAAAGCTCTCTATGAGGTGAAAGATGTGGGGCAACTTCATGTGTTTCAGGCAGGAGATGTTGTCAGAGTCCCAGCCACGTGAGATAATGGAAGAAGAGCTCACAGTGGAAGATGAGGTACATTTCTTAAGAAACCAGACTTCCTTCATCATACTGACTACAGAGATTTTTTTTTTTTAGGTGGCAAGAATGGCATCCAGAGTAGCAGGAGAGATGTTAAATCCTATTGTCAAGCACCCTTTATATAGTCTAAGGTCTAAAAGCAGGGAATTTATATTCTGTCAATACTATAAAGCACTGCACAGCCTGGGCAGGCATTTTTCAGAAAACTAAATTCTAGCAAAATTCAGGGGACAAAGCTTTGTGCCAGCCCATGAGCTTGCTGAATTCTTGCCTGCTAACCATAAAGGGTACCTCTGCAGATTGCTTTGATGGAGCTCTGTTCCTCTGTGGCCTTTTGACAATTTGCGATTTCTATAGCACACAAATGGGTTGTAAAGTGTTACACAAAGCAACATTTCACTTGTCAGCTGCACCCCTGCTGTTGATGCTGCCCACTAGGGAGCCATTGAGTTAAATGCAGCATAGTCAGCTGGATGTATTTTTCTTCTCTCCCATGCAATGACTTCACCTCATTACCTCCCAGGTGAAACTGGATCTGTCTGCATCAGCAACCTGCTTCTGATTTCAAAGGATGAGTTAGAATTTATGACTGTTGACTGCATGAGGCAGGGACATTGGAGCACTAGCTCATTTTAAATCTATTAGGCCAGCTTTCTGTTGCAATCACTGCTTCTGGAATTAATTGTTGGGCTTTCTTGATCAGTTTTGTTTTCAAGTACCACAGTAGAAAGTTGAAAAACATAGGAAAGGAAAGGAGGGCAACACTACAGAAGAAAATTTAAACTCTCCCCTGTGACTCCTAAGAAATGGCACAGTAGTCTTAGATGTAATGTTCAAATAGTTCTTGCAGATCTCCATTTATCAGTTTAAAAAGTGTATTGCTAAAAATTGAAGTATGCAGAACATAAAAATCCATTAGTAAAAGAAGGGGGAATCATACTGGTTTGTTTGCTTCTCTGCTCTAGCAGCTTAGATCACACAGGTTGAATGCTTTTAATTGCCTTTGTAAGATATGTTTGAAAATTCTGAAGCATTTATTTAAAAAGATGCAAATCCTTTCATTTCTATGGAGATGAGCAGTAACAAATAATTACAAGTGTAAGCTAGGATCCAGTGTATCTGCAATTAAAAGCCTGTGCTCTCCCAGGGTGTCTGCATTTCCAGAGTGCCTGAATCCAGGCTGCCCTGTGAGAGATTTGTTGGCATTCATCTCCTCGTAGGCTAATCCTACACTGACAGCTTTTAAGAAGAAATCTTTTTTGTTCATTCTCCCTCAGCATTCAACATAACCTATTTAATGCAGAGGCAACGACTGAAATAAAAAATAACAAACTCAGCTGGTTCCGTTACTCTAAAACCAAGTGTAGAAACGGAAGAAGTTGGATCACATGGAGCAATTTCACGTGTATTTACGGCAGCTGCAAGCGAAGAATGAGTGGACTGGAAAAACATTCTCAGATTCTGTCCCCAGGTGTTGTTTCATACTCCTGCATGCGGTGCTATTTGCGGCACTGCTTCTTACAGACCCCAGGTGGGAGAAGCACTTCCCACAGAGCCCTTGGGAGCGCTTAGAGTGATGGTGCTTTACCAGGCTGCATCCTTGTTTCTATTTCCCTTGGAGGTTACCAGCTCTCCATTAGCAACTGCTCTGATGACGCAAAAATACTCTTAAGTGTGATACAGATCTCTGGAGACAAAGTGCCTGGGGAAGTGGACAGAAGTTGGGGTTGTAGGCAACTGGTTCCTCCTGCCTGAGGATGCTCAACTTCTCCAGCCAATGCAAAGATGCCTTCTGAGTTGCTGTTGTTTTTAGATTGTGTAGTTTCTTTGAAAAATAGGTCACATAAACCTCTGCTTGATGACTTCTTAATTTTTAAGTATTTCATGTGACCTGTGTTATTGGGAAGAACAGTGTGATTGAGTTCGTCCTTCATTCATTAATCAAAAGTGGTAATCATATCAAACTGATCTAACAATAGAATTGAAAAGAAGGGAAAAGTCAGAAGCAGAAAAAGATCCTGAAGGAAATTTAAAAAATGGCAAAAATAGATCAGCAGAGTAATTTCTGCAGGTGCAGCTCAGGACTGTGAAGATGCCTCTTTCTGAGAGGCAAGTGCTTTACAAGGCAGACAGGAGAGGATGCAGCACTAAGTAAATTCCCAGGCAAAAGCCTGGGAAGGGCATATCCCAGAGCTCAGAAATTCTGACACTGTCAGCTTCTGCTATCCTGCTGCCTTGTCCCTGCCTGCTTCTCCAGGCTGGGAGTTCCTTGGGCAGGGATCATGTGTCTCTGCCATCCAGTGCTCTCATGAGTGCTATAAAATATTTCAGGGCTCTGGTGAAATGTGAAAACTGAGAGGGCACCTTGAGGAGGGAAGTGTGTGATAAAAAATGTCACAGGTTTTTTTGGTGTGAGGAAATGGGACACTTTAACTACACCCTACTAAGTGTCACTTAATAAATTACTTAGAGTGCTGCCATGAGGCATGGAAGCACCAAGGAGGTGTGAATGGATTGTTGCCTGGTAGCTAAAGGGTGCATTTGAGAGATGAGATGCTTTTTCTAAGGCACATTCAGACACTTGAGCTAAAATGCCCAGAGATCATTATTTTACACTGTTCTGTTGAATCTGAGACGAACTACTTCCAGAAGAATTCTGAGTGCTGGAGCAGTCTCTGGGGATGGGAGATGCAAGTTTAGGTCCTTCAACACAAGAGAAGGACCTGGATCTGTGATGCCTACAGTTCAGTGGTAGGTGTAGATTCCCCTGGTTTTTCAGTGCCCAGCTGGAGACAACCAGTTCTGTAGCCATTACTGAATCCATGTTTTAATCATACAAAATTTAAGCTCTCCCTCTCCTCAGCAGTATTTTTCCACTGGAGTGGATTCAGACAGTTAAATAATTTAAATATGACCCAGACAATTCTTATTTTGCAAATAAGAGTTGAAAAGTATTTTCTCAGCCCTGACCTAAGGTAGTGGTAGAGCTTTCCTTCAGCTGCTATCTCATAGAAAAATAGGAATGGCCCCCATTTTTCAATGGAGGCCCTGGTTCTGCTGTCCTCAGTTGGCAGAATTCAAGGATTTGTGATACGTCCTTCACATGACATAGGTTTGTTAGGGGAAAAGTGGTGTCAGAGCTGCATTGCTGCCATCAGCACTCACAGATCTGGTGCACATCCATGGGATAGGGCTTGAAGCAGCTGAGCGTGACAGGAGGTGCAGGAAGGGTCTTCAGTTTGATCTTTTGATTAGGATGACTGCAAGAAATGTGTGTGGATAGCTGGAGAGATGGTCCTGTCCTCCTGAAGAAGGATGGCTGTGGTCCCTGTGCAGTTGGCAGGGACCCCCGAATGGGCAGCTGGGTGTGAGGGCAGGGGGCCAATCCCTCCACCAGGCAGGGGGGGAGCACAGGGGAGGTCAGGAACCTCTGTGCTGTGGGCTTCCCATGTACAGGCTTAACTTCTCTTTGAAACTGTACCTTTTCCTCTTGCTCTTGTTGAAATAAATAATACTCACATCTCCCAGGGATGCTTTTTAGGCAGGATTCTGTCTGGTTAAATTGGGGAGGACCATGGACCATAGCCTTTGCCACTGGGTGGGACTGGTGCTTTCAGACCACTTACTACCTCCTTGTGATCCACATTAAATAGGGCAGAAAGTAACATAGTGCTGTGCTAGGTATTTTTTGGCAGAAAAATTGTGGTTTGCTGATGGCCTTTCCCCAGTTAAATGCTGTACAACTACATTCTTGTAATTAATATTTAATCAGACACTAATAGTACTTTATGCAGAATTCAGATGTGCTGGTGAGACCTTGCTGCATCTCAGAGCGTAGAGCTGTGCTGCTTAGAGAACAGTTGTGTCTATATTTTAAAATGATACGTCAACAGATAGCTCTGCTTGCATCTCTGCAGTAGAGTAGAGGAAACGTATTATACGTAAACATGACTGCAAGTTGTTTCACTCTATGAAATTTAACAATACTGCAGAAAAATAAGAGCTTTGGGGGTTACAGTTCCTTCATAAGACTGGACAGTACATTTAGAAAAATATAATGATTATTGGAGTGGAACCTGCATTTACTGTTTCGTTTGGTTTGTTTACTATTGGTTACTGTTCTGAAAATTTTACCTACAAAATTGAAAGTTAATAAAAATTACAGGAAGTTTTTCTTTCTTTCCTCTCCTTTCTGACCATCAGATCTCTTAACTGTGCCATCGGGCAATGTGGCTTGATCTCTGGCTTTCCTGAGAATAAAACTTTGGACTGCACTGCTAAACAGAAAACCTCAAAGTCAAGCTATGATTAAAATAGTCAGTGAAATTAAATTGAAAGTTAAGTGTGTAAAATTAAGAATATTAATTGGGAAGATCAATCTTCTTGGTGAAGCAAGTATTGACATAGTAGATACTGCCTTTCAGGTTTAAATGAGACTGCTTATAATGTTTTTCTTCAGTTGTCATTCAATGCAATGTTAATTACACTGTGAGGTTTCCCCAATGACATGTTTTTTGAGCTCTTTGTAAGTGACAAGATGATTATGTCTAAATGATTGGTAAATGTTTTGGCTTTGAGGGCTTAAATATTTGTATAAATGATTCCTCCAAAATCTGAAAAACACTTGACATCTTCACAGGATAACAGCTTTGTTACCCACCTTATTTTAGGACTATATTTTATTTGTCTCGCTCATTTTGGTAGTTTCATGCACCAGCAAAGCAGCCATAAGAATCCAAGGGGTTATTACAGTGTAAGAAGCAAATCAGGACAGGGAAGGTGGCAGACTCGCCCATGCAAAGAAGGAATTTCTGTTGTAGCCATAAGACACATGCAGCCATGACACTTTGTCTTAGAGCAAATGAGGAGAAAAATATATATTAAGTTAGTGTCTTCAAGTGCAGAGTGCTTCTTACCTCTGTGAAACGGTTTAATAGAATTCTGCAAAGTTATTTTAAAGGATGAAATTCTGAATCCTGATTCAAATCTATGTGATCCTAATAGAAAGAATATTCTAATGATTTTCATTTCGAAGGAGCTGTTGACACATCCAGTTAAGGAGATGTGTAAGGAATGTCAATTCCAGGGTGGTTGGCTGAAAATGTTTAGTGACTTTCCCCTAGTTTTTGTGTAAATTAAGAAGCATGTCCTGGACTGAATTGAAAAGCGGAACAAAGGAATATGTGAAGTGGGAAGGAGAAAGAGAGAGCTTTAACTGGCAGAATTTCAGGTTGTGCAGGTAGAGAGGCCTCCCAAGGCAGCAAACAGGCTGCAGACAGGGGAGGGAGAGGGAAAACCCAACCTGTGCTTTGGGGCAGGTGGCCTTTCCAGTCCAGCAGGCAGCTCTCATGAAAAGGGAGTTGGGCCTGAAAAGCACAGTGGGTTTACAGAGTAAAGGAAGAGGATGCTGTCCATAGAGAGATCTGGGTGATGACTGAAATGGGAAATTCTCACAGCTCAGGTGAGTGTTACTGCTGTGTAAAAGCAGCTAATTTACTGACAGGGAAAAGGTACCTCTGGGCTGTCAGTCCTGCCAGTGCAACTGCTCTTTTCGGACAGAGGCTTTTTGCAACCTGTTAGCTGTTTTGGTTGTTGTCTAATAAAATGGGAGTCAGGCACAGGACAACAGGCAACAGGCAGAAACTGATGTGCAGGAAGTTCCACGTGAATTTAGGAAGAACCTTGCTGTGTGATGACCATGCACTGGAGCAGGCTGCCCAGAGAGGAGTGGAGTCTCCCTCACTGGAGATACTCAAGAACCATCTGGTCACAGCCCTAATTAATGTGCTCTAGGGGAACCTGCTTGAGCAGGGAGGTTGGACCAGAGACTTCCAGTGGCCCCTTCCAACCTTAACCATTCTATGATTATATCCTCAGCCAGCTTTAATTGTAATCTCAAGTGATGCTATAAATAAATATTCCAAAGGATCTTTGGTTTTCATGGAAAGCACTCATACAATTGTATAACTCCCTTCTTCCTCAAAGATCCCACAATCCACTTTATTGACTCCAAGAATGGCTCAGGGATTTTCTTGCACCTGCTAACAGTGAAATACAGCTGTTTCAATGATAAAACCTGGCAACTGGTTGGCACCTCAAGGTGAGTTTGCAGTTTAGAGCCAGGAGGGGGGCTTGCTCAAGCCGTGGATTGAAAAGGAAGATTTAGGCATTAAACAGTTTTAGGAAAGTATTCATTGATAAAGCTGGAATTTGATGAGGACCTGGGAAATCATGTGGCTTAATGAGTGCTAATTAGCTATTTGCTAATTGGCAAGAGTAACAGGGCTGCCCTACTTACTCATCCTTCTGGAATCTGCTGGAAGCTGGTGTCAAAGGTGGCACTTAATGCTGAGGTGATCTGCATTCTTAGGTTTTATAATTTCTTAATAGTCTCAACAAATCAATCAATATTAAAGAAACTTGGTATAAATTAAAGTATAAAAGCAGAAGGAGGCAAAGTGAGTTTGATTTGAGCATCATGAGCCAGTAATTCCAGTGATGTGACTGGAAGCGCTGGAGTCACTGGAATGTTGTTTTGTTTAGAATAAGGTCAAATGAGAATAGAATTAGATCCTTCTCATTTTGTCTTTCAATGTCTGTTACAATAAACTTCATGAGACAGAGACTGTATATGTCTTTTGTTCTGTGCAGCTCTGTGCATATTATTATGCTTCTGAAAACAGCTGCTAATCATTTCTTGAAGAATTGTCCTTTTCGATGAACTGCTGTTTATTTTCAGCTGCTTTTGGTATGCCACTAAAAGCTGGTTTGCCTTTCAAATATGTTTCATCAATTCTAGTTTGGAGTTCAGTTCAGCAGCACAGGATAAATGGCTTTGTCTGGAAGATGTAGAGATTACAAGAATTATGAGGGAAAATGGGGTCCTTTTTTATATTAATTCTATATGGTTGGTAATCATGTGAATTTATATGATTCATATTTGTTATTTTAAATGAACAGTAGTATTTATGTTTATTACTAAGTGATTAGTACAAGATGAGATTTTTTTTTCACTCTCTGTGTATTTATTTTGGAGCTTTATAATAGGAGTTAGTTAGGAGATGTGGCTGAGCAGCCTGTGGCACATTTCTAGGGAGAAGGACAGTTTTAAGAATACTAATAGTTTGTATGGATACCTGTGTAAAATTTTGTAAAGTGCTAAAGAATGCAACTGAAGGTAGTTTCTGTGTTAAATCACCTGTCTTGTAGCTGGGGAAACTGTAAGACAAAAAGCCTGATGGGTGCAGTTTATCCAGGCCCACCCTTCTCCTGTGTCACATGTGACAGCTGGAGGCAGATGAAGGGGCACGGCACTCACCTGGCTGCTGCTGGAGGGATGTTGTCACGTTACACTGTGGGGAACTGCGGAGAGTTCTTTTAAAAATGGATGGTCGGGAGTGAAATGAAGCCAAACGAGGCAAATGTTGTATCTGAGAGAGCTGTTTATTGATAACAAAACGGAGAAGGCAAAGGAGTTGCCCGAGCGAAAGACGGCTAGAAGAGACAAAAAAGAAGGAAGAAAAATGGAAAAGGACTGGGGGAGAGGAGAGAGAGGGGACAGAGAGAAAAAGAGGGCGTTAGCACCAGCGAGGCGGGGGGGGTGTGCACGCTGCCTGCNCACGGAGACCGGCTGGATTGGGGCAGCCGGGTGGGCAGTGATTGGCGCGGCAGGGTTGGCAGCGGGCAGCTCAGGCAGGGACGCAGGGCCAAGTGGCAGGGCGGCGGTCAGGGGCACAAGAAGGCAGGACAGGTGTGAGGGTGAGCCAGCGAGGGCTGGAGAGCCAGAAGGCAGGCTGGGGCCCGGGCAAAGGAGGGAGTGAGCAGGAACAGNGAGCGGGGCAGCACCTGAGCAGTCGTGAGCCCCAGCGAGCAGCAACGCAGTTGGTTTTTATACCCCCCGGCCCCTCCCAAAGCCCGCCCGCTCACAGGGAACCATTGGTCCAGTCCAACCCTCTGTGCCGTCCATTGGTGGAGACCTTTTCGTGACCTGGTGGGAGAAGCCCCTCCACAGTATCTCCTACTGCCTGCCTCATGGGAGGTGTTGCCAGGCGAAGTCCTCGCAGAGACACGGCTTCTTGTAGTTGCCTCCTGCACGTGGCACGTGTGCACCCCTCCTCCACATGCCAGTGACAACCATTGTTGAGGCATAACAAAACTGAATTGGCTCCTCACGGATGTGTTCTGTAGGTGGAGGTGTTTAATTGCCCACTCACTTCTTTCCATTTGGTCCTTACACAGGGAACTTTGTGTTCACAAGACTAATCGCTTTACCACAAGCCTATAAAAATGGTGGATTGTAATTTGAAAAGTAGCCAAATACTGAGTGCATCCCAATACGCTTTCCAAATTTGCTTTAGTTTGACTATAATTAATTGTAGTGTCTATAACTTGCTCTGTCAGTACCAGCATCACTACCAACATTAACTGTTTGGTTTTTTTTTTTTTTTTTTTTTTTTTTTTTTTACGAAGCAGAGTGATTATAAGCAGCATTACAGCATTACAGATTACATTATGATCAAAAGATAGCAAAACCCAAGAACAATTTAGCTTGTCAGGTGACTTTCTGTATGTCACAGGAATACTTAAAAAATACTTACATTAGAGTGAGTAAGTTACTACTTTTTAGAGGAAGAAAATTTTCTTTTTTTCTTCTTTTTCTCCTCTATTTCCGTATGGATATGATGCTGACTAAACAGCCTGGTATACATACTACTTCACCAAAACACTTCTTACGGTACAAGGCTGTATGAAATCCCTAATCTTGAGATGTCTTGAGGATTTGCAAGTGGGACCTAAAAAGAAAGTCCCACACCCCGGAGAAGTCCATAGATAAGGAAAATATATATCATCTACAAGACAAGTGAGAAAGAAGCCTGTAAATAAGCAAAGGAAACATTTTCCTGGTGAGAGATAGGTAAGGATTGTTAGTAGGTAAGGACTGTTAGTAGGTGAGTCACATTGACAGCCTGTGGAAGCATTTGTCGTAGACTGACCATGCCTATGAACTTCTGAACACTTTGAACCTTACCAGGAACCTCTGAACTTTACCTGGAAGCTTGCAGACTCTGCAGGTCTGTAGGGCTCTCATGCTGCTAATAGAGTGCTTTGCTTTTTCCTCTGATGTTTCTGAATTTTCTAAGCTCTCAAAACATTGCCTCTGGGTTTTAGGGTTTTCATTACATATTCTGCAGCTGACTCACTGAAAGGTTGATGTGAGAGAGAGCAGGATTTCACCATAAGCTTCTGCCATGGTCCATTCATGCAGTTTTGTAATTCTATAACACAGGGAATGCAATCCTATAATGAGATAACTAAGACTGAACTTCTAGATATAGTTACCATATTATGGGATTGTATTCACTATATTATAGAATTACAACTCCAGTATATGGAATTCAGAAACTTCCTGGAGTCTGTGAAGCAATGATTCTCAACATTTTGAGAGTTTTCTCAGACTCAAGAAATTTCAGTAGAAACTCTTGTCTACAAACTTCGCTGTTTTATAATTTGCGTGCTGTACAGAAATATGTTAACACATTTTACCTGGTTGTTTGTGTTTGAGTAAAGTGAATGGTTGAGATGGAATTTTTCAAGTCTCAGAATAGAAATCTGGAAGACCCAGTTTGTGTCCTATTTGCACTTTCAGAAGATTGGAAAAAGTACTGGTCAATGTATTTGAACTGGGAAGGCTCTTCAGAGTAAATGGGCTGGTTCCTCGACTTGTGTCTTGTTTTGTAAGTGTTTGAAATACGAGTCTGTTGGAGTGAGGCAAATGGAGAGTCTGTGACATTCCTGGGGTGAGGTGGGAGGCTTTTCTGGGGAAGTCACAAGTCCCGTGTCCTTAGCGATGTGCTGCATTTTGCAGCAGAATGAGAGATGAAAAGACAGAGAGGGGAAAGCAGTAACAGAAAACATAGTAGTAATGTGATTTTACAAGCCTCTGTGCTATAATATTGTTGTTCTGGAATTGTTAACCCAGGAAACTGTGAGCATTATTTATTTATAAATAGGAAACAAAATCTGATGCCTTTAAAGTGCTGGTTAATGAAGTTACTAACCAAAAATTTTCTCTCCTAACCTGTAAGTTGTTTCCTCTTCCTTTGAGATCTTTATAACATCTACATGTTACCAACAAAAATGGATGGATATTGGAAAGGACTTGGTTCCACCTTCATTTGTTCTGCGTGTAGCTTTGCTGGTCTCCAGGATTTTGCTAGTGGATGGAAGTGGTAACTGTTGCCACATCTTCAAATTATTTCAAAATGAGAGTTAAAAAATAATGATAGCGAGCAGGGGTGGGTGCCTCTGTGCACACACCTGTGTCACATTAAGACTGGCAGGTCTTTGGTGCTATTTCTGTAGTGGCTTCCAGTAAAAATGGGTTTGCTCTGTCAGACGGAAAGTAAACTTGACATTTTGTTCAGTCTGAGGCAAACTCTTCCAAGCATTCTATTGTCTGCTGAGGTTTATATGTCTACAGTGTACTGCTACCAGATGCTGTTTCACCATTTCTGAGAGCTCTGAAAACAAGAGGGACATTTCTATAATTAATAATGGAAAACAATTTCACTTTTAATTTTAATGATGTCAGAAAAGATCCAGTCCTTCATGCTTCGTGAACCAGCTCCTGGCAGCTGCTGAATACTAGAGAGAAAACTCCAGCTTGCTTTCTCTTCAGATGATGTACCATGTTACTTGTTATTCGTTAAGCCTGTTTTCATGCAAATTCATTAAACTGAATTGGTGAGTGATAGGTAATGTACTGCCTGAAGGCCACTTTGATTCCTGTGTTTTAGTGTTACTCTTCTGCCACTTGCAAGTACTTGGGGAAGAAATAATTACAATGCGGGTAAACTTGCTGAATTTTCTGACATTCTTAATGATTCCTAGGAAACTGGCTCCCAAATTTGCAGTCACGTGTGTTTCAAATAGTGTTATCAGTGGTTACCCTGCCAGGAGATGGAATACAAAGTTCCAGAGTTTCTGGTTCCAAAGACTGTTTGATGCTTTGCTTTAGCTTTGTGCTGCAAGCCGGAACATGATCGTGTATCTCTGTGGCGTGGCCATCTGCTGTTTGGGTTAGCAGGGAACTCATTTTGGAACTGGGCAATCTGTCCCAAGGTTTGGGACCTTGGCTCGAAAACAGGGTGTTGCTGAACCAAGGGAAAGGAGAGTACTGAACAAATTGAAACAAAAGTATATTTCATCCTTCCAGCTTACATTTGAACTTAACAGTCATTTTGGAATGTGTAGTGTTATACCTCTCAGAAGACTGATTAACTGTGGCTGCACTTCTGTGGTGAAGATTAGTTATACTATAGGTTTATACGAGAAGAAAGCTGTCCTGGTTGGAGCCCTCACAATGCAGGAATCTGTACTTTGTGTTTATACAAGAAGAAAGCTGTCCTACTTAAAGATCTCACAACAGAGGAGGGCTGCTACCAAGATTTTAAGCCACCTTGGTATGCTTATGAGTCTGGACTGTTCTGTGGATTCCCTGGCATAACAGTGTCCCAGAGCCCCTGCAGGGCTCTGGGACCAGTTAAGACGTGGGTGATGTGCTCCAGCAGAGTCCCACCCACTTAGAATTTCTGTGGGTGCGAGAGGACCCTTCGACACAGGGACTCCCTGTTGGAGACGGGACAAGGGAATATTTTCATTCCTATAGATATCTGGACACAAACCTTATTCTTAGTCTTAATGCTCTTTACAGGGCTATCCAAGCTCATGTTACACTGTGACCTTCAGAGAACAGCTTTACAGTGTGTGGCTTTCCTATTGTTAAATGGAGGCTGGCTGTAGCCTTGTATGAAGGAGGAGCTCATCTTGGGCAGGAAATGGCAGTAGAGCAGAACAGGGAAAAGTGTCTTTTAATCACCAGGGCACAGGAATAGCCTTGTTGGAATAAGTGCAAACCTGAAGGAAAAATAATGATGGGCAGAGAGAAGCATCATTAAATATCAAAAGCAGCCATTTAGAATGAAACTTCTAAGGAATTTACATTCATGGCCAAACCCTCCAGCTCCAGAAGGCAATGGAGGAGTGAGATATGAGTCATCAAGGCTACACTGGCTTTGGAAAAAAGTAACAATCTAGATTTGAAATAAGGGAAGCAGAAGAATAGAGGAAATATTTTCAAGGTGTCTGTCTAGAATATGGTGCCTTCATATATGGGGCTTGATCACCAACCCTCTGGCTAGCCTTAGACCTAGAAGTGAGGACTTGCCTATGGAACAGTTACTATTCAGGGCATTTTTCAGCAAATCTGATAAAGGTTGCAGGGAGAAAAAAACAAGTATTCAGAGCAAAAAGCAGGATTTCCTAGTGTGCTCTCCTGGCTGACCTCTGAGGTGTCCTGGATGAGAAGCAGTAAGCAACTAGACAGGTATTAATTTATCAAGTATATTGCTGTTTCATATTAGGTTGTTATAACATTTTGTTTCTGATTTGTTACGCAAAAGTTTAACTGTCTTGCCCAAGGCATTTTTAAAAACTTGTGCTTGCCTAGTGCTGAAGAAGAGGTGGAATGAGCTATCAAATAGCTGGCAAATAGTGGGTGCTCTGTTTTCATGGTGCTAGTGGGACATGCAGCACCTCTGTGGGACTTGTGCCTTGTAATGAGTGAGTGTGCAGCTCCAGGCTGTGGAGATCAGTGTGAAGTTGTTACTGTCACGTAGTGGGATTTGGGGAGGATTTTTTTCTGACAGCAACAATATGGTTCTTCTTCTCACTGAGGGATTGAAAGCAATCAAGAAGAATCTAATTTAACAGAGCTCAGATCGTGGTTAAACCCAGAAACTGTGCTCTGAACTTCAGTTCTGGGGGACATCCAGCCCTGAGGATGGAGAAGACTTGTGCCTGAACATGGAAATATGCTTGACAAGTAGCGTAGTGGTTTGGTTTGCATTTTTTACCTTTTGTGAGATAAGAATTAGGAGGAAATGCAAAGCAGGCTCCAAACTTTAAAGAATATAAAGAAGTTTATTTCTAACAGAATTAAAAGTAAAAAGAAATAACAAGGAATTAAAGCAAAACCCCCTTTTTCCTCCAGCACCTCCCCCTTTTTACCCAACTTGCACAAAGGATAATAAACTATGATTTTGGTCAGTATTACAGTTCTTAAAAGTCTCTCCTCTATTTAATAAAAAAGGTTTTCTTTTGCTTCACGTGATTTCCAAACTGCTCAAAGGGCAACAGACCTGCCCGAAAATTCTGCTGCCATGCAAAATATCTCTCCCATAACTCTTGCAGTTTTCCCACACTGCCAGTATGGGCCACACATGGGGTGTATCTTTTTAAGGATAAGTGTCTTGGGGTTGACTGCACAATAGGCAAATTCTATCTTAAAAGCAACTGTTCTCTTCACAACATCTCTTAAAATTTTGTCTCTATAGCTCCGAGGTGACCTGGCGTGGTCATGGTTCTTTTTCCCATAACCTACACACAAAATTCTCATCCCCCCATGTCTTTAAGTGGATTACAGAGAAAAAAGAACCATTTGTGATATTACAGTTTTTACCACGGCCTGCAAAAAGTAGTTTTAAGCTTCGCGCTGGCCGCGCTCCACCCTTTCTTCTCGTTGCCATCTTCAGCTCTGTCTCTCCTAACTTACTTTCTCTTTCCCTCTGACCTTGAAGTCGCCATGATTTTCTTCAGGCTTTATGTTGGAGAAAAAGCCTCTTTCTCTTTATGCGGCTGGTTCTTCAGCTTGACTCTAGCTACGCTGGTTGCAGGAAAATCCATTGGCTCTCGCTGGATCTGCGTGGGGCTGTGTGGGGAGGGGGGTGAAAGCCTACCAGTCCTCAGAAAGCCACGCTGGGTGGTCTCGGCTCCGCAGCAGCTTATGGTTGTTTTCTTAGCTCCCCATGGCTCTGAGATGGTTCTCCTGCAGTGACCTGGGGGCCTCATGCCCATGCCTCAGCCAGGGCTGGGGGGAAGGGGGAGGCCCAGGGCCCATTTTCCCCCCATTTCCTGCGGGAGGTTCGAACACCAAAGGGAAGTTCCCACATCTCCATGTGGTTTAAATATGTAAATTTCAAGAAGCACCATTGGTCTAAACGACTGTCCGTCAACTCAGGTTCAAACCACCACAAGTAGAAAAACTCAAATTCTCATAGTATCTTGTAAGTAAGATTAACTTTCCTGATGAGTTGGCACATTGTCAAACTGTAGAGGCTACAGTCCAGAATGAAGCAAAATTAATGAAAAGATATTGATCAAGTTGTGGACAGAGAGAGCACTCTGCTGAGGGACTTGACTGTCTTCTTGAATTAAAGAAATATGCTTTTAAAACGCATGCTGCTGATGGACAGAACATAGCTGAGAGTTTAGTTTTACCAATGACCACCAAATAGACAGAAATACTTGTGTAATTGATCGTGTCAGACTATGTTTTGTGATAGAAGATGCCATGTCTTCATTCAAGTAGTAGTGAGGTGGGTATTTTCTTCCAATTTCTGCCTAATGTGACACCAGTATAAAAGGGAAAGAGTGCTGTAAAATTGACCAAATATATCAAAATCTGAGCCTTTATGTGTTCTCAACCCTTTTGCACACAAAATCCTCAAGTAGAATTTCAGTAAGAATTAATTTTGTCAGTAGGACCATCATTTATTCAACTTCACACAGTGTGACTCAACTCAAGACTCCTGGCAGTCTTGAGTAGTCAAAACCTCTGGAAAAATAGGCAATGAGCCCTAAAGATGGGCTGAATACCAAGGAGTGGGAACATCAGGTTATTGCAGCCTGGTTTCCTAATATATTTTCTTATCACAGATCACAGAATGGGTCAGGTTGGAAGGGACCACCGTGAGTCATCTGGTCCAAACTCCATGCTCAGGCCTGGTTATCCTAGAGCACATGGCACAGGATTATGTCCAGATGATTCTTGAGGACTTGCCCCTGCTGAATTTCAGACAGTTCCTCTCCGTCCGTCTCTCCAACCTGTCACGGTCCCTCTGAAGGGCTATGCAAGTCTCTGGGGTATCAGCCACTCCTCCCAGGTTTGCATTGAGAGTGAATTTGCTGAGGAGGCCTCTGTCCCTTCATCCAAGCCACTGATGAGTAAGTTAAACAATACTGGGCCTGGTATTGAACCCTGGGGGACCCCAGTCGGGACCGACCCCCAGCTACACCTTGTGCCACTGATGATCACCCTCTGGGATCTGGCGTTCAGCCAGTTCTCAATTCACCTCACTGTCCACTTATCCACTCCACATTTCCTGAGTTTGTCTATGAGGATGTTATGCTGTTCACTGATGTCTAAGATGGCACCAGTGCCAGCTAAAGCTTTCCTTGTGACTGTGGCATGCTCAAGGAGCATTCTCTGGTGTCTAATAAAAGGTATGTCCTCGTGATGTAGTCTCTCCCTCAGCAGGGACACTCACAGAATATCTCTTCTCTGCCAGGATGTTATTTTCATGAAGCCTGTGGAAACTTAGCAAGTTTCTGACCCCCTTGCACTGTCTGAAACCAGGCAGGAAGTCCAAAAAATGATTGAGTTGGGAAAACAGACACAAACTGTTGCAGATTTTTTCAATGTGGTTATGGTTGCTAATGTGTTGAATCAGCCTAAAAATCATGTTTTAGGAATAAAGACGCAATTACATGAATGGTTGCTAGGAAATGCAATAGAAATGACAGATATATCTGCTGGCTAGGAAATGTTGGTTTAGCAATGTTGTCCATGTTAACTTATTAAGATACCGTGCTCTGTTTTTCACCATTTTATTCCCCGCTTTGAATTATGCATCTAAATTACCTACTGATTATAGCAGCTATTTGTTAGCTTTTGGATGAACCATAGGAAATTTTTTCCCTTTCCAGCTAGCAGGGCCAGCAGGCTGTCCATGCTGGAAGCACTTCAACAGTCAGACTCTTTCCAAAGAATGGTGCAGTCTCCTGGATGTTTGGCTGTGCCCTTCTGTGAGATCAACTGTGCAATTCCTGTGCACCCCCTGTTACTCCTTCCTATTCTAAATAAGTTTTTCTTTGCTTAAGCACCACAATTTTCTTGATGAGTTACTGGGTTGCATTGGCTATTCTAATAATTCCTACTGGTCATTAGAAGAAAATGTGAAAGACTGTTTTTAGTATTGTGTTGCACTGTTCTCTCAGC
>WEIT01032344.1:324-14004 GCA_013389985.1 Dryoscopus gambensis
CATTGAGGAAGATGGAATTTGCTATACAGAAAAGTTGTTATTTTGACATATATAGAAATTGAAGTAATTCTTTATGCAAGTGTTCCTTGATGAACATTTATTACTATTCATTATCTTTTGCCTGTGTACAGAATACAGACTTTCAAGCCAGTGTTATTGGATTTATGAGGACCCTTCAGCACCATGGATCACAGTGTTCTGCCAGATCATCAGCCAGCCCTGGCAGAAATAGAGGGCCAACGGCTAAAGCAATTACCTTCACTCAGAACAGACTGAACCCAAAACTGACTAGTACACATTTTCATGCAGATACTTTCCTAACAAAGAGGAATGTCATCTATAACCTTTTGTGTATCAAATGCTAAACATTCATTGCTGATGAGCTCCAAGATGTCCAATACGGCATCAGAGTTTGTTATTATGAAATGAAGACCAGGGCAAAAGTTACATGAACTTTGAAAAACAGCTTATGTTTTGGAATTAATTACTTCCCAGCAGCCAGCCAATAAGAGTGATTCAGAGAAATCAGGAACTTGTAAATCCAAACTACTGAAAATACTTCAGTTTTATGAGTTTGTGTATGCATGAAAGAAAGTGAGTTTGGTACACCGCACTTCGTTTTGCCACCTATAATGGTTGGAATAAAGTGGACTGATTCATATGCCACTGCAATCCCTGAATCTTGAAATGCCACATTCATAGTGTGGGTAGTAAAAGTAATGTAGAGAAACCTTTGAACTGGAGGTAAGTCTGTCTTCAGATTAGAATGCAAATACAGCCTGTGCAGGTTCTTTTTGAACCACACTGGGAAAATACTTTGGGATAAAATAAAACTGACCCAAATAATATAAGCTTTGCAGAAAATCTAACTGTTGAAATTGGCACCTTGTGTCTATGTAAGTAAAACACAAAGCACTGTCAGGTTTGAAGATTAAACGTAATCTAATGTCAGCTACAAAACTGTAACATCAGTGTGCATGTTAAAACGGTCATGAACTAAAAACCATAAGTGAAAACCTCTGCGTTAAATGAGCAGAGTTGTCTTCTTTCAATCAAGAAGTCAGAGTGACATCCTACTGTCCTACTTCTGTACTTTGGATATCTTTGTTTAGATGCTCTATTCCGGTAAATTTTTGTGTTCCCCTAATACTATGGTTCTTTCCTGGAGCTTCAGTACTCTTGGAACAATTATTCATGATTTCTAAGTCTGTGCTCTGATCTGCTGAAAATAACCTCTTTGATTTCTCATGCAATTTCCAATTGACTTGTAATACTCATACTTTTAACTAGTATATCTTTCATACAAAGATCATTGGTGTTTCTTATCCATACAGTGGTTTGAAAATTCTTACTTTGCACACACATATTTTTGAACTATTCAATAAAAAGAAATATTAGAATATAGATTAAAAAATCACTTTATACATTCATTCTCCATGATTTTTAATAGAACTTGATAACCCCTGTCTCATAAAGAAATTAAATGAAAATTGAAGGAATTTATTCAATATCCTCAGAATCATTATACAGGCTGGAAAACTCTCTATCTTACCTTTAGAATCTCTTCACGTACCAATCTGTCACACTGAAAAGTTCATTAAAAATTGCCGTTTTTCTCCTACAAGGCTATAAAGAATAGGGAACATTTTTGCTGTTATTTAAACAAGAAATTTATGAGAGGGTTTTGCTGTTGTTGGAGTCCAAAAGCAAACCTCTAAAAGCATCAACAATACCTCCATCCCCAGCACAAGGGCTTAAATCACAGCCCAGCAAGCATGATCAGGCCACCCAGATCGCAGGAGGAGAAAATCTAACAAGGGCAAATGATGCCCCATTCAGCTGCAGCTGAGTGCAGGTGACATCTACAGCAGCAAACGAGACAGTGTCAGGGACATTTCCAGGTACTGGTCTGTCTACTGTTATACAGTTAGAACAACCCTATGTTACCTTCAGTCCTTCTCAACTAGCATGATCCCAAGCAATACCAGGTCTTAGCTTAAGGCTCATCACAGACCAGACCCCAGTTTCCAGTTCATATCTAGAGGCTCTGCTTTGAAGGGTGGTTGAGTAGTCCAGCAGAGTGATTTCTGCTCCTGCTGGCATCCAGGGCAGAGATCATTCCTAGTATATTTAATGGTACAGACACAGCCACAGTCTCTCTTTCTGTCTAGTTTCAGGAACGGTTAACAAACTAGGGAGTGCTTAAATCTCCTAAAAAGAGTAAAGATCCTCAGGGCAGAAAAAAATGGAAAATACTTTGAATCTTTTGTAATCACAGGAAGGACTGTAAAATGAACCATAAAATCTCCCTAATTCAAGAAACATCATTTTTCTAGAGAGAAGAAACCAAGCAAGGTTGGTGAAACAAAATGGAACACTCTTAGAAATTCAGAGGTCAGCTCGTCAGTGAAGTATGTGCCTATAGTAACTTGCTTGCAAATTGAATGATTCTGTAGAAACAGAGATACAGAAGAAGTCAAAGAAAATCTATTTATCAGGAGTCTAAAGCTGCTTTTCTTTTCGGTAAAAATGACAAAAAGGATACCAGAAATATTTAAAAGAAATATATATAAAGACAGAAGGTCCTTAAACACTGTGACATGATTTCAAGGTCTAAATGGGAATACTAGTGAAAACTAGCAAGAACAGACCAAAAACCACAGAAGTGATTTCATCTGCAGTGAAGTACCTTCAGCAGAGGCTTATAAAATCAGTTCAACCTCGCAGCCTCAGTTATAGAGAAGTTTATATTCCTGTATACTGAATAGGTAGCAGTGGTAAATAAAATAAAATGCCTAAAATAATTAAACAGAAAGCAGGCCTGATGAAGTCAATTGACCAGCAAATCTAATAAATGTATGTTTCCATCTGTAGCATTATTTAGCTAAATCAATGAATGATGCTACAGAAGTCTAAACTGTCTTATGCTACACCAAAACATCATAGTACTACATATCTTTTGATCTTATATATCCATAACAGATTGGTGGAATAATCCAGTTTAAGCAGTCTGAATAAGGGTCTGCAGATATGTGACGATCCCTAGCTGCTGAAGATTGAATAGACGCATATTTAATATAAAGGATTGGCTTTACAGGGATCAAATGCAGTAGTGAAAATGAAATAAAGGTAGTTTGCTCCCCTTCAACACATTAGTATCCTTTAACAAAAATTATAATCTGTGCTTTATTTGTACTAATGCAATTATAAAACTTACTCAACTGCAATAAATACCATTATAGAAAACAAAAACAAACTTGTCCTAAGATGACAGTGCATCAGATGAACTGGATGTTTTCCTACTAGAACCATCATGAATTTGAATCCTTTTGATGGATTGAAACCTAGTAAATAGGTTGTTAAGAACCAGAACAGACTTACTCTCATAGTAGTTCAGGAAAATGAATCACATGTTTTAAGAAACTGGGGGTTGTGGTAGATACAACATTCAATTACTGACTTGCTGTTTCCAGATCAATGGCCTTGAGGGAAAGCAAGGTTAATTAAACCTTAATTCACTCAAGATAAATTGACATTTTTCTCTCACAGCATCAATTGTCTAAGCAGAAATTTTACTAGTAGTGGTGAAAGTTAATACAAAAAAATTAATCATCTTTATTCCTTGTGTCACTATTTAATGAAGCTTTCCTAATGATCCACTAGTTTAAAATCCCATAGGTGTAGCAACAGTCATGATACTTGCTTACAATCATCATCTACAAAATATTTTAAAACATTTAAGGTTTAATTCTAAAAACATTCTGAATTGTTTTAGAAACTACTCTAGAAGTCCATAGTTTGAGATCACAAAAGCAAAAGAGTCTAGAATCAGCTTTACTCCTAAAACTGTTTGCTAACGAACACAGCTTCTGTGAGATACAAGGACAAAGTTGGGTCACCACAGCTAGAAGCAAAAGGAACTCTGAAGTCACCTTTGAGACCATATGCTAGTGAAAAAAATTTCAATGCATTTCAGTATTTGTGCTCAGTCAAAATATTACCCCCTTTACTTTTTAAAAACTGAAACCACTCCAAAAATTGGTTGGATATTTCAAGTAGATCATTATAGTAATCAATTGCTGAAAAAGCAAACAGAAAAAAAATTGAGTGGTTTACATCAACACCATTTGAATAGTTATGTCAAGAATATTCCTTCGCTTTAGAAAAAATATTTTCTGCAGTGAAGTTTCATGGATATAATTTAAATTGATACATCTGTTTCTCTTCTTTCGCTACCTTGTCACTGACATCTTAAAATTGTGGGTGAAAAATTCTAGGAGTCTGATTTAACTGCAGTTTCATTCTTCATCACACAAACTTCAGGGCAAAGGTAAATCAGGTCCATTTTGCTTTATAGTCTGAGAAAAGAAAAGAATGCCTCAATTTCTCTGACATTTTGTACCTAATACCAACACAGTAGTCCAAATTTTTTTATTGATCCTCTTCTAACCAATGATGTCATAAATATTACATAGAGTATTAAAATTTCACACAGGATACATGAATCTTTAAGGACTAAATTCCATTTAGTGGTCTTAATTGCAGCATCTGTTCCTTTGCTGTAATGACATCAAAATTCATTACAACATAGCATCATTACAATGCAAAAGAACATAATAGCATCATTGTCATATAAAAGCCTTATAGCAGGCTAGATTTCCAACAAAGATGTGAAAGGAAAAATTATTGTTTTTTGAAGAATACCAATTTGATAGTAGTAATCTTTTTTTTCTCTCTTTTAATAAGCCTTTAACTGTAATATTGTTTTCATGTGTAGAAATAAGTGTTTTGTTTTTTGTTTGCTTGTTTGTTTTGTTTTGTTTTAATTCTAAAACTCTTCTTGCCAAAGTGTTCTTTAGCAAGTGAAAGCATCTGGAGATCTTTTATTTACTTGATTTGAATTTAGGATCCTCTTGACTAATTTGATATTCCGAATTTCTCAAACCATGTTCTCTTATCTTTGTAACAGTCTCTACCATGATTTCCGCATGCACTGGATATCAATCTTAATTAGCCCCTGCAAAAATTATTAGTTTCTGAACCAAGTCTTTATTATAATTGAGGAGAAAGCAAAATTGCATCTTGAATGTGGAGTCTTGAACCATCAGGGAAGTTAGACTCCAAATAAGTGACTCCCCTACTCCCCTTCTCTCGCCCCTTTTGGTAAGGAAGGGACAGTAAATGAGATATTATGAGTTGAAATAAAGATTTACTAAAAGCACAATAACAACAACAGTATTAATAGCAAAAGTATACAAAAGAGAAGGTATTTTACCCACAAAAGGGTATTTGCCATTGGGAATGTTCCTGCGCCCATGCCATTGGTATTTGGGCAACAAAGCCAAGATGCCAGGGAGAGCTCCGGCAGAACAAGGTTACCCCTCCCTCCAGCCTGAAGACAACGGAAAGCAGGGACAAACAAACCATGGAAGCTAGTTCATCCAAATAGGGGTGCATCGTGCAGCCGCTGGTTGAGATCAGTTCTCTGCAACTGCCTGCGCTGCTGCCTCCAACTCTCAGCCATGCTGTATGTGTGTGGGAAAAATATCTCTGCCGGGGTGCTGACCCCACTCTGCCTGCCCCTGCTGGCTCCGTGGTGCCTCGGAGCTGTCTGTTTCAGTACTGCAAGGCCAAATTCATGCTCCAGAGAAAAAGGGGATGGAGGGGAGCCAGTGGGCAGCAGAAGGACCAAGTTCTCTGGGGTTTTAAGGGGACTGTCCACTTCACTCCAGTGAGCGAGACAAGGCAGCCAACTTCCAGTGCCAGTGCCCAGCTTTTCCTGATGAAATCACATCCCCAGCAACGATGTGGGTGGTATGGAATAAACAGCACTAAAAACTCCACCCTCTTTCTCTGTAACCAGGACAAACTGTGGCTTTCAGTTCTCTGTGGCAGTGTGGACAACAGTGGGACACAATATGCTGCAGGCAACATTGCCTGTCAGCCGGGAGCACAGAAGCCCCGTAAAATTCCTAAAAGCTGTATCGGAGATCTTGTCAGTGAGCCACATATTAGAGATCAGTGCTCTAAAACCAACAGGAAAAGAAAACTTTATTTGTTTGTTTTTTTTTTTTTTGNAGCCACATTTTAGAGATCATGGCCCAAAAACCAAAAGGAAAAAAAAACTTTTTTTTTTTTTTTTTTTTTTTTTTTGCTTTTCCATCTTTCCAAGATCGTTCTTTGTTTAGAAAAACCTGAGAAAAATATATGAATATGGTTGAAATTTTAGCCATTAAACATCTATTAGATGCTTCTTTGTCATGGTCTGAAGATGTTCACTGAAATGGTTTAAAGACCAAACCTTCAATCTTTCTTTTATAGAGCCACTTCCTCAGACATTATGCTGTCCCTTAATTGGAGTTAATAGAAAATTGAACCATGAAAATATTTACTACACTTAACCAGCAGCCTCAGCTTGACAGAACTTCTGCCACAATTCAAAATTATCACCACATGTCTGCATATGTACATAAAAGGGGGTTGTTACTAAAAGGAAAAGATAGAATGCTAGTATAAGATAATTTGTATTTAAAATTGAGAACACCAAAGAAACTAAAAGAAAGGGGGTTCAGTGTGTTTAAATATTTCAAAAGAGACTGATGCCTTACCCTTTCAGTTGCTTTATTAGTTTATAAATATTTGTCCAAATGCATGCTAAACCTTCTTAGTATCTGCTAAATATTAATGTTCTTAGGCAATACTTGTCTTTATATTTATCCTCTGCTTTTTCCCTGGATCAGTTATGCTACAGAAAGTACCTCCTTCATTAAAATTAGTGGCTATCCTAAATTTCAGTAGTACAGGGTTTCATCCTCATTCCTGAAAATAAAAGAGCAGAAAATTTATTTTTAGGTTCTTTTCTACTGAGTGCCTTATATTCATTCTGAGAGTAGCAAGCATTTCCTTTATTTAACTTCTGCTGAAGCGGAGAATACTGGACTGTTAAGATGGAAGAGCTCCAGGGCTGACAGAGTGTTCCTGGCAGGTGGTAATAGCCTGTTGTCATATGGAAGAAATTTTACTACTATTCAGCCCCAGTCCAAATTGGTGATCTAAAATTAGGCATGGAAGTCACAGAAAAACTTAATGTGCATGTAGATAAGATGCATAGCTGTCATGACATATAAATGTGATTCTTTAAAGTTTAAACATTAAAGACTATATTTAATTGTGTGTTGTACCCTCGGTCTCAATTCAGGAGCAAAACTCAGAGTCCTGGTCCTGGGACCTGAACTGTTTTAAGGCAGTTTAAATGAAAAAAAAACAAAAAAACAAAAAAAAACAACCCTGCCCCCCAAAAAACCCTAAGAAAAACCCCACAAAATTTAAAAACAAAACAAAACAAAACAAAATAAAAACAACCCCAACAAAAAACCCAAAACAAACAAAACAAAAAAACAAAACCAAAAAAAACCAAAACGAACAAACAAAAAAACCCCAAATAAACAAAAATCAAAACAGACTAAAAAATAACCCAAAACAACCACCTCCTCAAAAATGACAAAGGAGGAAAAATGGAGCCCTGTTTTCTCCTCTCTCTGTTTTCCTTGATGTGAGGTCAAGATCTGACATGCCATTCCTTATGCGCAGTTATTAATTGGTAAAATCCCACCCACCAAGAGGCTTAAAAAGTGCTAGTTGTAATGAAAAATTTTAAAATGCAAAGCTGAAAACTGGGTGGAAGCACTCCTTTGGGGGCCAGCATTGTTTCAAACCCTGGAAGGGTATAGGCATGGCAACATCTCTGAGGCCAGTAACAGATTTCTAGCCTGGATTTGGGTAATTCCTGCAATTCCTCTGGCCCAGGCATAGAAGGTTTGTGAATCCAAACTGGATGAAACAATCTGCTTGTAAACTGAATCTAAAAAAAAAGCTGTTTGCTTTCTGTCTATCTCTGTGAACCAGCTGATTTAGTGCCTAACGTGCATCTGGGTTGAGGCTCAAGCAAATGGTTTTGTCAAGTAGAGCTAGAGGTGTTGCCAGGTAGAGCTGAAAGAGAATGTGACTGTAGAAAGCATAACTTAGGATGGTGTATATAGAAATTTGTTTTTAATGCTCCTGTGTATAAAATGGGATAGTGTCTGCTTATCAAGATTGCTGTAAGAATCAGTTCAACATATATCCTAGTTATTCCCTTTGAGACCTCAAGATGGAAAGCAACATATCTGGAAAGCATTCTTTCCAATTTTTATTTTATTGAAGTTGTTACTTTCTCTTTCTGAGATTCTCAAATCCTTGTTCCCATTTATAACAATCTGGTTTAGGAAAAATAACAGACAACAAATCACTACTAAACAAAGGAGAATAAATCCCATTCTGAAGGAACATGCACTGAAATTACCACTGAACTTTATCCTTTGATTGTAGCAGCTCTGTTAGGTCCAGCATGCAGAGCAGTTTGAATTTCCCTGTGGCTCAGTGGTGCCTTCTAGAATTCTTTTTTTCTAGGTTCTGTCTTCAATGAAAACCTCATGGGTGAACCAGAGTTAGCATAGGACCTAAATACCACAAGCCCACAGGGGAAAAGGACTTACAACTATAGTAAAAAGGTACTTTAGAGAAAGAATAACAGGCGTTTGGCAAAGAATGACAATAATGGGCATTACAGCCACACTATCTGACTGAACTTTTTCTTTGTTTTGTTTTCATTCTGAGATGTAGAAAAAAGATTAAGGGAGAGACTGCAAGCTTTGGCCATTTAACATGCTATGTTAAATAAATAGATAAGTTTTATTGGCCTAAGATATTCCCGAGAGTCCAGATTGTCTATTATAGCCTATATTTTTCAGTATCCAGTGTTTTTAATGTTTCCATTATTTCATGTGCAGCTTCACGTATTTTTGAGCAGTGGAAACCTTTTCGAGGTATCTTTAGATGGGCAATGTAAACACAAGGAGTTACTAATTCTTAGTCACATGAAAAATATGGATGTTCTCTAAGCTACTACCTGTCCCATAATGGTTTCTCTCAGGAATCCTCAGAATGGAGTACTGCTCATAGCCAAGTCAACTGCTCGCAGTGTAAAGATGTAAACTGACTAGCCCATAAATCTGGAAGAGTATTGCTGGTATGAAGTCTACTCATCACTCCACATTCAAAGATATTCAGGGAAGCTTAAATTGTTAAAAAGTCTTACTATTTACAGTTGTAAATGCACAATCTGCAATAATTCTTCTCAAGGAATTGTTCTTTCCCTGGAGAGTGTTGATTTACTTTCAAAGACTTAAATCTTCCTTTGTATCAGAGTATTTGCTCCTTGAAGAAGTTTTGCCTTCTAATATTCAAGATGATTAACAAGATACTTAACATTCACATTTTTTATTTCCAAATAAGAAGTCCTGAGGAAGATTTGCCGACGAGGCTTATGTTTTTCTCAGAATAATCCTTTTCCTTGTATAGAAAGTACATATACTCTTGTAGAAAAATGTTCAAGATTAAAACTTACACAGTACAAAATTCACATAGCACAGATGAATATTTAAATTGATATAAAAATTACCAGATCATTCTCATAATATAGTATCTAGATACTCTTTCATGAGCATCCATATAGATGATTAAGAAAAGCACAACTTCTTCTAGCTGGAAATGAAATGGTAACAGGATATAACAACTTGTTCAACAACCTTCTACTTAGAGATATACTGAAAATGAAGTTTGATAATTACTCTCTATTAAAGTACATGAAATAAATAACCAAGATTTTATAATGGAGACATTTTAGCAAAGAAATTCTGTGTGGAAAGAAGGGTCTAAAAAGGAAGACAGCAAAAGCTCTTTTCCAGCCTTATACAATTAATTGAAATGGACTGAACGAAAATGTGAGAAAAAAATTGCTTTGCAATGTTTACAGGTACCTACTTATAACCTTTATTAGTAAGAAGTTTCTGGTACACCTCTTCCTCATAGAAGGTTGTATTTGTTATGGCAACACTGGAAATTAATTTTACAAGCATGACTGTTACAGCAATGTTACTGATATTATGTAATGGCCAAATCAGATAAGTGAAGATTGTTTTGAAAAAAGACATTTAAAAATTCATGAGAAAGAAAAATAGTGTAATTGTATACCACAAATATTTGCTGGTTATTTGCCCTGTTTTGAAATACCTATGCATGAACTTAATGGAACAGTTTGATTTCAATTTAAAATATTAACATTTAGAATGCATCAATTGTATTTGAAAACCACATGGAGTCGGGGGTTGTGTAGGTATTAAAGCAAAGGCTACTATGATTTTTTGTCTATCACAGGATGAGCAATAACATTAGGAATCTTGTTGGACTGTGTTAGAAGAGAACACAACACCCGACACACACACACACACAATTCTTTTCTTTTTTTAATATCTGTAACCAAATCTGATGATCATGAAGGAAAAGAGAGAGCTACAATCTAAATGATTCTATTATACAATCTAAAAATTGTTTCCATATTTTTTTACTGGTGGTCATTTTTCACTAGTCTGGGATGGTGGTTGAAAATAGCATTCCAATACTCCAAAGTGCAATTCACTTATCTAGAAGAGCTTTTTAGTGAAAGTAGAGAAATATGTGAAAGTAACACGGATATTCTGCAAAAGTAATTTCAACCTCAGACGGCTGTTCGTATAATGGGGATTATTACAGCTCTGCTTGATCATGACTCTCAACTTGATATACTCCTCTAGCCAAGAGAAAGCAGAGATTTAACTGGCAAAAGAAGAGGAATAAAAACAACCAATGAATTTTAAAAAACTTCTGTTATAATACATGTGCTAAAAACATAGTGCCGCTGAAACTTCAGAAGTGAAAAGACTTTAATCACTTTGCGTGGGTGAGATGAAGAATGGGGAAAAAATTACAAGAATGCATTTTGTATTCAGGTAAAAATGCTGATGTTTATGTGCTTAATGGCGCTTTAAACTTCCTCTGTCAATTTTTGTTACTAAAAGTTTAACCAATTGTGTCTATATAAAAATGAAGAAGAATTTGAACTTTTAAGGTTGCTCATGCATGTTTTTATGTTTAATCATTAGACTACAGAGAATTAGCATGGTAATAACTGAGATTTGGAAATCAGAAAGTGTATGCTTTGGTACCAAATACAATAAACTTTGTAGAAAGATCAGTGAAAAAAATAGAGGAAATCAGGAGGTATGAGAACTGGCCTGTGAGCACAGAAAGCCAGCTACTCTACTGGCTGTCTTCAGGGACTGTAGGGTGCTTTAAGAGTTCCATAAGAGACAGGTAACTAAACCCAAATCTATCTGGATTTAAATTACCTTTGGAGTGCTTTGTGCTAAAAAATCAGGGATTTACAAGCTAAAGCTGTACACAGAAGCTGTACATTTTACAAAAAGCAAAATTATATGCTTGGTTCTTGTGCTTTTTTGACAGGTGATATTGAAGATCTACGGAAAAAATGCAGTAAATTGATTAAAATGCTGGGATTTTTTTACTATTTCCTCCTCCATTGGAAAAAAAACATTTAGTACTTCTGGCACAGAGTATAATTGCTTTTGTATTAAACTGTCACAGGCTTGCTTTTCAGGTATGCCATATCTGTAAAGGCAAGATGCATCTGCTGAAAATACTCATAAATTATGCTAAAATTTTCTCTGAAAGTGTTCCTTTCTGTAGGCTTCCACTATTGCAAATAACTTTTTAAAAACAGATAATATATTTGCTTCTTTGGAAGGTTGTTTCTGAACAAATATGTTATAAAGCAGTCCTACTACTCCACGTGAATAGGTAATACAGATCTAGGATTCTATCAGCAAATACATAACACAACAGAGATGTCATGCTTCTTGTTGATTTAACTCTGTTAGCTTTAGCAGAATCACAGAATGGCCTGGGTGTGGGAGGGACTATAAATGTCTAGTTCAAACCTCCCCAGCATGGCCAAGACACCTTTCACTAGACCAGGTTGCTCAGAGCCCCATCCAGCCTGGCCTTGAACGCTTTCAGTGATGGAGCATCCACAACTTTTCTGAGCAACATGTTCCAGTGCCTAATTAACCTCACACTAAAGCTTTTCTTCCTGATAGCTAACCTAAACATACCCTCTCTCAGTTTGAAGCTATTTTCCTCATCCTGTCATTACATGGTCTTGTAAATAGTCTCTCTCCATTTTTCTTGCAGGCTTCCTTCAGTAACTAGAAGGTCGCAATCAGGTCTACCTGAAGCCTTCCCTTCTTGGTTCGCTGAACAAACCAATTCTCTCTGCCTTTCTGCGTAGGAGAGGTTCTCCAACCCCGTAATTATCTTGGTGACCTCCTCTGGACCTGCTTCAACAGGTCAATATCCTTCCTGTGCTGAGGATCCCAGAGCTGGATGCAGCTAGGAAACTGAACTATGTAAATATACTGTTCTGATCTTTGACAGTATGGCAAGGGCATTTCTGTGTGTTGTCTCTTAAGCACTTTCTGTGTGGGCATTAGGACTTCATGGGCCCAATCCCATATGAACATGCTTGCACACAGGTTTCAGTGTATGCAGGATTATTATTCAAATACTGGCTGCAATTCTATCTGCGAGGTAACAAGCAAGCAAGAGACAAAGTCAAATTGGTTTTGTGTCCTTGTTTCTTCCCCCAAATCCTCCTCCAGGAAATCCACTACAGGATAGATCCATCCCTGAAGTTCTTGGAAACCAGTACACGGATGTTGATAACTTGCAAATAAAATTTGAGTAGACTTTTTCTCCATCAAATACTCAACAGTTTCAAAGTTATGGGGTCAGTTATGCCCACAGTCATTCACTCTTCAAATATGTAAAAATTTAAGCATTGTGAGACTATTCTGACTCTGGGGAGAAGTACATTGTAGCTGTAGAATGCCACCTTCCACATAATTTTTATTTTAGATTTCAAACTGAGAGAGGTGACAGTGGCCCTCTTTTGCTTATGTTGGTCTAAACATACCTGTAGAAACCCTTTTGAACTCCCAGGTGACTCCAAGTGCTTAACCACAATATGATTGATTGCTATATTGTCTGTCTTTCTCTAAGGAGTCTGCCCCAAAATGACAGCCTGCAGAAGATCTCTGCTTTCATTTGATCTGAATGGTATTTGAGAAGTTCCAGATGGCCCCAGAAAGCAAGAGTGGCTTCTACCCCAATGCTGGGAAGCAGGACTGCACCTAATCTCGGCTAATCTTGTTGAGAACTCCGTCTTTCCTCAGGTGCCATGCTTTCCCTATGCATACTATATACACACGTAAGAAGTATTTGACTTTGAAGAAGGCTCTGGCCTTCAATGGAATGTGTTCGCTTTGTCTCTCTTCTTATTCAGCCTCCCTAAACTTCTCTCAAGTGTGAGTTGGCTACAGAATTTATGCCTTGTCAACAGCCTTTCTAGGTGACATATTATAATTTTTCTGCATGTAATAACAACAAAATTTCCTATATCTGACAACAATAAAGCATAAAGCGATGTAGGTTTTTACTGAATAAGTGCTTTCATTGATATCAGATACCTCCACTGACACTACATCCAACCTCTTTGAAGGTCCTCTGAAATGAATAGTCCTCTGCAACTACTGAATGGATATATGTCCTGTAAACACCCACAGCAGACAGGCTTCTGCAGATTATGAACCCTGAAAAATACAGACTACTCTGATGACTTTGTCCATTCTGTGTTTGAGATTCCTAGACAGTGCTATTATGCATCCTACTGTTGCTGTGGTCAGGGGG
>WEIT01032347.1:2361-16991 GCA_013389985.1 Dryoscopus gambensis
GGAAAAGATCCACATCTCTGTTAAGAAGACAAGGGACTATTGCAAAGAAAAAAAACAGGAAAAAGTAGGCTGAAAACTGGGGAAACGTGCTTCTGGATGTCCAAACACATTGATTCAAAATATGTTTGGTTCTTTAGGAGAACAGAGAATTGTCCAGACAACTGCAAAAACATTGGTCAGGTATTTGCAAACAATACCTGTGGATTGAGAAGATTAAAATATCATCAATACAGTAAACTTAAGAGGAAATTACTTACGTATGGACTTACTGCAACAGACTTTTCATTGAGAAGTGAGGTAGATTGGTAAGAACTAATTTGTAGTCTTTGCTTCAAAGACAGGACTACAACAGTGACTTTGTGAAACAAGGCAATAAAAGAAGATTCAAAGATAAATGGAAGCATTATTGCTCAAACTCCTGACAAACAGATTCCCCAAAGGAGACAGTCAACAAGAATATTCAGTAGAAGGGCACTAACATCTTTATCTCAGCAGTGACTCACTCTTAAGTAACATTTATTTTTGTAAGAACCTGTATAAGTAAAATGAAAATCCCATTCAGTGACCATAACTATAGGTAGAACATCATGTTTGTAATTACATTTTCTTTATATAGGCAACTCCTTGTCTTAGGACACAAGAAGAAATAGAGACCCAAATCAGCTATTTTATAACCAAGAATATAACTCTATTAAAGCTGAGTAAAGGAAATCTTTATGTGCATAGGAGAGAATAAAGCAAAAAATTCAAAATCAGAGTACTACCTTTCCTGCCCACAAAATAAAGTGTTTGTAGACCTCCCTGTCATGACTATAATCTTAAAAATGTAAATTGATGACACTCTCAGTTGATATCCACGTTAATACAAACTGATTACCACCACTCAGGTTAGTGAGAAAATGTCTTAACCTGTGTTCAAAATTTCACTTACACTAGCAAAACTCAGTTGACACATTGCACCCTTTTGCACACTACTTATTTTTTAAGGCTTCAGAAAGTGCTGCAAATATATACAGAAAAAGAAAAATGGAAGTGCTGAAAGTTTCCAGTTTCAGTCACACTGAACAGGGTAGAAATATTAGAAATGCTTCTGTTTGAGGTAAACACATTTGGGCTCTCTTATAGAAGTCATTAGTGGTTCACTGCTAGCTTAGGAATCTGCAAAACCATGTATACACAGACCTGAAAAAATCCCACCCCAATAATAAGCTATTTTACATCCATAAATATTTAAATTACCATAAAAAGCTTCAGGGGCAGTAATAATTACTCTCCATAGTTTATAACCTTGAATAGTTTCTTTTACAAGATCAGTTGCCAGGTAAGGTTTTTCTACATCAACAAAGAGAGTTTAATGAACAGTCACTTCATCAGGCTCTTCTTATCTAAGTAAAAACTTACTCAACTGGAAAAAATATTTCACATAATGCATCAGAGTTTATATGTTCATTTAGTGTGTGAAAATGTCACCATAGTTCTGACATCAGAATGAAATCTGAACTCAAAGTTCCTTATGTATTTCTCTAAATTAGGTATCTTCAACAGCAGGACAAATGCAAAAGCAATGTGTATGCTCACGTGTATCAACACTATTTGCATTTTCACTGCTTCTTCAAAGTCTTAAAATGATACACGAGGTGACACAACAAGATTTGATTGCAAATTTTTCATCACTGAATCCACCTCTAACTTGCTATATCACTTTGCCACTGTTGGATGATGCTGTTTTCAAATAAAAATAAAAACATACACACACTTTGACCTTTCTACTTCTTTATCTACTGTTTCAGCCTTTGTAGTAAAACTACACATTGATAAGCCTAAATTAGTAAGATTCTATGAAGCACTAAATTCACAGATGAAAGTATCTGAAATGTGAACATTATTTAAGAATTTACATTATATAAAAAATCCTTTCAAATTAATACTAAGACCACTCAGACAAAAAACATTTCACTGTGTATCACTTTTTCAAGGACATGTGTAACCATATACATGCAATGTAGATATATCAATACAGCAGTGTAAAGACCTGAACCACCCCAGATAACAAAAGCAAACTACTTACAGTACCATACCCAAATAAGAAAGCTTGTACTAGTTCTATGCTAATGAGACTAAGCCATTTCTGGTACCACAAAGCCATTTTATACCTACAGTACCTCTGCAGCACACCTCATGCAGCGAAAGCGTACCTTAACGAAATACCTCCAACCATGGAAATAACTGTCTCAGAACAAGGGATGATGATGATGACCATTTTTAAAACCTACAAACTTACCACCTCTTATACAAGAGGAAGAAGGCTCTTCAAAAACTGATGACATCCTGTGGGGCTGTGTTTTGGATTTCTGCTGAATACAGCAGGGAGGAGACACAGCTGGGGCAGGTGACCCAAATGGACTGAAGGGATATTCCAGACCAAATGACATCATGCTCCGTATAGAAAGTGGGGGAAAGAGGATGTTTGGAGTGATGACATTTGTCTTCCCAAGTGTATGAGAACTCCCCACTACTCTGAGTAATTAACATAACCTTAAGAATACACAAGTGCCATTCAGAAAGACAAGCACAAAAGTCACAGAATAGTCAAATACGACAGTTTTAACAAATACCACCTACCTGGGGATTCAGGCATACAGACACTAGAATTTTATTAGTTTGAAGAGAGTCTTACTTTGAACTTAAAAACAATTTAGAACCTTTAAAAGCTACAACTAATTGTTTAAGAACATCCCTTTATCTCTCTAAACAAAGCTTATCCCTACGCTGCACAAATTTTTCTGTTGGACTGTTAATGGATCACAAATGTTCATTAATCACTTAACTCACCTGACCTGGCTGGGGGGATAAACAATTAACAACCTCCTCCAGCATCACTGGTATGTGAAATCTTCCAAAATTACTGTTTTCTGTACTTTGAGGCAACTCTTCCGTTTCACATTTCTGGACAGTTTGTTCCTCTGACTCAGAGTCGGAAAGCTTACTTGATGAAGAATGGATCCTTCTGGCCAAACTAGCCACATTTACTGAATTCAGTTTCAAGTTGCGCAGAAAAAAACTTTTGTAAACTTGGCACAGATATTGAGACAACATTTTGGAGCTGATCAACCTAGAAGAGCAGTAAATGTCAGGAATTACATTCAAACAAATATTTGAAACAGTGTATTTGTTTAAATAACGAAGTGGAAATACTAGAGGTAAAGCAATACACACTCCAAGCTGGGCAACTTTATAGATGTATCATGTATCAGCAAAATGTTTTGAGAACTTTCAGTATTATCTACAAATCAGTCATGTTCAAACAATAAGCAAATTATTTTCACTATCAGATTTTAATACATGCTTTTCTTGAATTTACCTTGCCAGAGGCTACTGATATTTTGCCTGCCTAAGAATATGCTGAGAAAGTTACTCTCCTGATAATTTAAACCTCAGCTGGGCAGTAATTCCCCCTACCTTAAGTTTGAAAATGCGCATCACTCTAACTTTGAATAGACACACAGATGTGAGGTTTTGCAACAAACCAGAGTGTATCTGTAGAAAACATACAAACATACATATTACCATTGTGCTGGTTTTGGCTGGGGTGGTAATTTTTTCACAGTGGCTAATATGGGGCTGTGTTTTGGATTTCTGCTGAATACAGCAGGGAGGAGACACAGCTGGGGCAGGTGACCCAAATGGACTGAAGGGATATTCCAGACCAAATGACATCATGCTCCGTATAGAAAGTGGGGGGAAGAGGATATTTGGAGTGATGACATTTGTCTTCCCAAGTAACCGTTACCTGTGATGGGGCCCTGCTCTCCTTGGAGATGGCTGCCCATGGCAAGTAGTGAACTAATTCCTTGTTTTGCTTTGCTCGTCTGCACAACTTTTGATTTCCCTATTAAATTCTCTTTATCTCAGCCCTCGAGTTTTCTACCTTTTTACCCTTCCCCTTCTCTCCCCAGTCCCACTGGTAAGGGAGTGAGGAGCGGCTGCCCGGGAGTGGGCTGCTGGCTGGGGTTAAACCACTAACGGTGTGTCCCACCATCCTGCTCACACTGACCCACACTGGTACGAGCCCAAGACGCGTGATTAACACGGGGGACACACTTTGCTTACAACCACCCTCATTCTAGACAACTGGAGATCTTTTTCTTAGGAGTGAGCAGAAAGTGTATTTTATAACAGCAGACGTCTAAAGCGGCACTCGAGCACAACTGCAGGCTGCCACCTGAAGATCGGAACTTGTACTAAAGCAGAAAGTAAAGGCAGCGAGGACAAAAATTCCAGACCCCCCCCCCCCCCCCCCAACACTTTTTATCAGAGGCGACCGGAGAAGCGTCAGCAGCCTGCACCCCGGCCCGCGCCAGGGCGCGGAAGGAAGAGGCTGGGGGCTGTCCTCGCCCGAGCCGGGCTGGCGGGACACTCGGAGCGAGAGGCCACCCACTCACCCGGCAGCCCCGGGCGCGCCCCCTCCCTCCCCACAGGCTCGGCNCGGTTGGTGTGGCTGCGTTCCTCGGGTGAGTCCGGGGGGGGAGAGTGCGAGGGGGGGCACAGCCAGGAGCAGGAATAGGAATGGGCATGGCCCGGAGGTGAGACCGGGGATGGGTACGGGTACGGCCACGGCCCCGAGGGTGAGTGCCGGGGGTGAGACCAGGGATGGGCGCGGCCCGGAGAGTGAGTGCCGGGGTAGGCATCCCTGCGGCAGGCACGGAGGGGGAATTCTCTGGCCGTAGGGCCGAGCCTGGAGGCGCGCCCCGAGGAAGAGCTATCTGCGGTAGGGTAAGGAGGGGGCCGAGAGGCCCCGCCGCTCACCTGCCCCCGGTGTTGCCTTTGTCCTTGTCTTGGTTACGCCGTGGCCGGGGGTTGACTCGGCTGAGAAAGAGGGAGCTGGCCCTGAAGCTGCAAAAGCGTCACTGAGAGCCTTTACGGTGTAGGTTACTTAGTGTCCGCTTTTAAGGGTGAACGAACAGCCCTGTTAACAACGAAAATGGACAATTTAAGGGAAATTCCGTTTTGGTGTCGGTTACTGTATCCTATGCAAGGCACGTTAACGTAAATCCCGCTTTAACTCTCTTTAAACCTACGTGCAACGTGACTATATCAATAATCCAGGGAGTGCAACATAGGCAGCTCCTCTTTCTGCTGAAGAGCACAAAACTACTCTCTTTGGTCTAGAAAAATCGGAAATATCAGGTATCTCATTTGAACGCTTGGTATCTTATAAAGGAAAGCCTCTAGGTCATTTAGTATTTTAAATTCTAAAATAAACTTAAGAGTTTACTGGGGTAGTGCTAGTTGGCTTTCTGAAAGCTGTGCTGAATTAAGTCATCTTTTCAGGCCACTTATAGTGTTTCCCAAATTCGCACTGCCATTGGAGCAGTCCATTGACAAGTGATGGGTGGATCCAGCATAGGTGCCTGATGCAATGTATGAACTGTTTGAAAGAGCGAAAGGCATTATATTGTAAATGAAACCTTTCTTGTCAATTGCAGAAAAGATTCAGCTTTTCCATCTGAAAGTGTCTTGGAAGTGAAGCTGGGGGACTGAAGGGATGACTCCTGCTAAGGAAGAAGACGTCTGTAATCATGTGAAAGTGGTAGTCCGTGTCCGTCCAGAGACCCAAAAGGAAAAACAGGGCAGCTTTAGCAGGGTTGTCCATGTTATTGACCAGCACGTACTGGTCTTTGATCCAAAGGAGGAAGAAGTTAGCTTCTTTAACAGGAAGAGACTAACCCATAGGGATATTAACAAAAGACAAAGGAAAGATCTTAAATTTATGTTTGATGCCATTTTTGATGAAAGTTCATCCCAGCTGGAAGTTTTTGAGCATACTACCAAAAGTCTAATTGATGGCTTCCTAAATGGGTATAACTGTACAGGTAACTTTTCTATTTATTGTCTTTAATTAAAAAACTTCAGTAAATGTCTCAAACTTTCTACCATTGTATCCAGTGGCTGCAGAGGCATTAGAAAAAGCCTGAGATAGAAATAAAGCATTGTGTTTTAATTCGTAGATATGAAAGGCTGACTTTTTAGTATGTGGAATTTAGGATAGCTCTACTCTATTTTAAAAAGAAGTTTGTGTGAAGGTTGTAATAGCCTTGGGAATTTTATCTGAAATATATGTGCTAATGGGAGTCCTCTAGAGTTATTCAAGCAGAAGCAGTTGTGTCACTGCATGGTAACCTGCTTTATGAACTCCTTAAGATCTTGGGGTTTTTTAATTGGCTAATGGAATGTGGTGAGGAAATGAAATGCCTATCGGCAATAAGTTGATGGCTTAGGGTTATGAGAGTAAGTTAATAATATTTTCATGTAACATGTCAGTGAATGAATTTTGAACTGAAAACTCAAATTTTTTTTTTAAACAACTCTCTGTAATTATAGGTGTGAAGGGTAAAGCCTAAGTAAGAAACTTGGTCAGTTTATGAAACAGTTGTGCAGAATGGCAGAGGTCTGTGAATGTTCATTTGACTTTTCCATTCCTGATTAGCTTACAAATAAATTATGTATTTTTACTTTCTTGGTTTTTTGGGGGAAAATTCAGTGCTTGCATATGGTGCAACAGGAGCTGGAAAGACTCATACAATGTTAGGTTCTCCTGAAGATCCTGGAGTCATGTATTTAACTATGATCACACTTTATAAATGCATGGATCAAATAAAAGAAGATAAAACATGTGATGTTGCTGTTTCTTATTTAGAGGTGAGTTCCTGCATTTGGTATGTTGCTTTTAATAAGTCATATTTTATAAATAAAGACAAGCTGGTTTTGCTTCCTTCCCACTGGTCCTTTCTGGGGTTTGACAAAATATGTCTTTATAGGAGTGGAACTGGATTGTGCTCTGTAAATTTGGTGTTCCAAGGCACCTGTTACGGTTTTACAGAAGGCTGCCCATAAAGGACAAGTGCTTCTAATATATTCACTGAATGTTCACAATTTGTGTCTTGCTGATCAATTACATGCCTCTAAACATCTGTTGATATGTACAAGAAAATATCATTTCAGGGTAATATTTTACGACTTCACAATAACATCCTATAAGCGCTGTGAAAAATCACAACAAAGTGATGTTCTGTTTTTACAAGTAAGTGTTTTGGCACTGCTGCTGGGCAGCGCTAGTAAAATGGTTATCTTTTTAGCTCCTTCAAAGTCTTAATGGACTCTAGTTGGTATTGGGAGGGGTAGAAGGAGATGGGGAAAGTTTGCATTGCCACATGCTTCCACAGACCAAGAAATAAGATGTTTAACAACTTTAATAGAAGTAGATTTGAACTAAGAAATATTGTTGAAGTATGGATTGTGATGTACAATGGAGGAAAATAAATGCTTTGGGTTCCTGCTTGTTGCAAAACTGGTTTTTGTTTAAAAAAAAGGCAATTTTTTTCAATAAAGAATAAGATTATGTACTAGAAGTAATTACTCACTTCTAAAATCTAGAAGGAAATCATGTGAATTGAATATTTTAAGCTCAGTGTAGGAAAAATATTTGAAAAAAATTATAGCATAAATTCACTACTTTGTCTTACAGGAGTATTAAAACAGACTGGTGATTCTGTCAGCTATGGGAGGATATTTTAATAAAATATTTTAAATTCCCTTTCAAAGGTTTACAATGAACAGATACGTGATCTGCTGGTCAACTCTGGACCTCTGGCTGTTCGTGAAGATGGCCAGCAAGGTGTGGTAGTTCAAGGTCTGACATTACATCAGGTTTGTAAATATCTATAGAAACTTAAAATGTGCTTGAGATAATTGAGAAACATTCCCATTGTTCTGAGAGTTGTATGGAATTTGGTAATTTCCTAGTGGGCTTTTCTCTGGCCATAAGTATCAGTAACTTGCAAACCTAATGAATTAGTTAAAAGCACATTGTGGAAAAAACCTGCTAATCTTATTGAATGCAAATATAGAAGTATTCAGTCCTTATTATCAAAAGGGTACCATTGGCTAGATACTCATCCAGCAGATTTTGGAAGATTTCTTTTTTTTGGCTAAAACATCTTGGCATTGCCTTCATGGCAGTGGAGTGCTCTTACGCCACTGTGAAGTCTAAAGGTTGTTTTTGTTTGTAAATAACCATGTTTGAAAAGTTCCATGTTAAGTTACTTTTCCAGGCCAACACAGCAATTCTGTGGTAAGGTCAGTGATAAAACTTAGTTTTCCAATCTGAAAATCAGTTCCTATGGACCTATTTTCTTGCAGCTTTCTAGTCTGTGTTACGTGCTGTGACAGGAAACAATATTCTAAGTTTGACTAGGTCTATGAACCTTCTTCCCATCATCTTCTTCCCCATGATCCTTCTTCCCAAACCTCGAGTCTTGTAAGGAAAAAACTTTTCTTGTACTAATGCATTAAATAGTGATATACTAATTTAAGTCAGACATTCTTAAAAGAGGCTGATTCTAACTATGGAGAATCTTTCCGATTTGTTTAAATTCTTTACTAAAAATATTTTCTGATTTAAGTTACTGCACTGAAGTGCTTGCTTTTCATACCTTACTGCTTTTTAGCTGAGAATATTTGTTTGAAGTACCTCAATTTCAAAACAGGAAATTGCTCTTATTTCTAGGTAGCTAAAATTTTAGGTTTGTTTATTTTTTTTGGAGGTGAATGTTAATGTAAATGTATTTTAGAATCAGTGTATTCCTATAATTGATGGAAAAGAAAACTGTATTTGTCATGTGCTCTACTTTTAAAGCCTAAATCAGCAGAGGAAATCCTTCAGATGTTGGATTATGGAAATAAAAACAGAACTCAGCATCCCACAGATGTGAATGCCTCCTCTTCCCGGTCCCATGCTGTCTTTCAGGTAAGAGGATATAGCCAATAAACAGTGGTCATTACTGTGAGTTGCAGTTTTTGTTTAAAGTTGGCTACAATGGAAGCTTTTACCTTTAAACTGTGTTGAACCTTAGTTTGGAGAAGAGGGGATTGAAGTTTTCCAGTTTACTTTTCTTGTACTCTTCCTTATTCCTTGGAAGTATGTAATGGTTCTTAGTGTTTGTTTGAAAAAATGAATTCAATGAAAAGGTCTCCAATTCCAATAGTTCAAACTTATTATATATAAAATATGTATTTATACTTTCTTAACTTATATTCCTTAGAGGAATTTACTTTTATGTAAAATGGTAATTTTGAGCTTTAATATACTTCCGTATTGTAATCTTATAAACTGAAAATTATTGGTGGTTTTTTTATGCTTTCTGATTTCATGATGTTGCTTAGCATTTCTCTGGGAAAAATAATTTACAGAATGCGGTTTATATGTCTGACTATAAACTAAGAATCTCAAGTAGTACTTTCTTATATTACTTTTTTGGTTTAATGTTAATATTTACAATAAAGTAATTTCCTAATATCCTGGTATGGACCAAGTTTTAGAAAATGAAATGATGATTCTTAGTTTTCAGAAATGAGTTGTACAAATATGCTAAAGCTTAAGACTTCTCCAAGGATTTTTGGTGTTGGCTACACTGCCTTATTCTTCTGACTTCTCTTTTTAAATACAACCTGTGATATTTAAAAACTAGTCCTGTTATCAGCTCTGTCCTTTTTTTTTTTTGTGTTCTGTTTGCTGTTACATACTGAAAAACAATATCTTGAATTATTTGATCCACTTTGGGTTGAAAAATATTAAAATAAACTTGATTCTGGTCCTTGCATTACAGCATTTAACTGTTGGGAAGTTCTTAACAGTTATCTGCAGACTTAGACAATGCTAAATAACTAAAGTTAAAAAAAAAAAAAAAAACAGCTTCNTTAAACTTTTGTTTGAAATTTCCCCTGAGGTCTGCCCTTGTTGTGCATTGTACATGATTGCACAAAGACTTCTTTTGAAGTTGTTTGGGTTGAGAGCTGCATTGTCGTGCATGTGTGCTGCCTTTAGAAAGGCTCAAGGTACAGTGCTACAAGACAGATCAGAGTGAACCACTGATTTGTTTGTTTACTTGCTGGGCTGGGATATCTTATCTCCCTCACCTTTACTCAGGAAAAAGCTCTGGATTTTATTAGTGGGAGGCTTTTTCTCAGTACATTTCTAAAAGTGGCAAGCAATTAAATAAATCAGTTTCTCATATAGTTCGACAAATCTGTGACATTCTGCATAACAGAATTGTATCTTTGTTTCCAGAGATGTCAGTGATGAGAAATCCCCAGTGCTGTTGTGATTGCCCTTTATTGTTAATGTTTCTATTATTTTAAGAGTTGCTTTTTTATAGTGATACGGTATTTTTGGCTTTTATTGTTAACTTTATGGGAGCAGGATATTTTCTGAAACTGACTCAGAAATTGGTAAGTCTTGACCCAGGACATTCTGAGCTGATTTTAGAGATGCAAGTTTTGCCTTACTGTACCACGTGTCTTAGGTTTGAAATATCTGTGTCCAGCAATTACTGCATCTGAGAGGAAAATCCGAATTGCCACGCTGTTCTATTGAGAATGTTCTGCTTTGGGGCATTTCCTGTATCTTTTGAATTTTTACAAAGGCTTGAGTTGTACAACATAGTCTGGCTGTCACTCCACCTTTCCCTACTTCATTAATGACAGTTACTGTGTTGTTCTGGTAGTGTGTTCCCAGCCTGAGGGTTTCTTTTTTTTTTTTGTCTGTTATACTGGAAACAGTACAACTGAACTTAGTTGTACTGTTTGGTATAGAAACATATCTATTTGAAATAGATTTATATTTCATGGCAAGTCATAAGAATTTTATTTTACTCGTTCACAATACTTGTCAATCTGTTTTCTGTTACAAGGTACTGTGAAGACTTCATTTTTCATGCACAAAGCTTAAAGCTACAGAAGTAGAGAGATACTGTCTTTACTAGTCAGTCACCTTATATTCATGGCAGCTCTTTCCTAATTCATTGTCCAGAAGGGCATTGATGAATGTGTCAGTAACCATTAGCCATGTTAACGAATGGCAAGGCACTCAACACAAAAGAAGGGGAAATATAGAGAGAATCCTGAAAAAGTATAAAACCATCTAAGGATAACTTTGATTCTTCTTACTGACCATAAATTTCTGCTTTGACTACTTCCTTATAAACCTGAAGAAGGAGTATCTTCACCAGGAGAAGGAAGCAAAAGTGTTTAGTTCTTTGTACATCTCTGTACCATGAAAATTTCAAGAAAGATGAAGGGGAACAAGTGGCCTCGGGAGGCATCACATTTGAAAAGATCCTGGAGTGTATTTTCACAGCACTAAATGAGTATTGTCTCTTATGAATGGAAGATACAATTAAGTCTAAATCACTGAAAGGCCAGCCTTTTCCTGGTTTATCCCTATACATATCTTTATGGCATACTCCTAAATGTGCATTTGAAAAATGAACACCTCTTTCAATTTAAAGTTCAGAAGTGTGATAAGTGCTTTTAGTGCAGAAGAATCAAGAGCTGTGAAATTCATTTTCCCTGTAAAAAACTCACTTATCTCTGCTGCTTTGTGAGCCTGGGCCAGTTGGTCGCTTAATCCTCTGCAGCAGGATGGGGGACAGAATCGGAAGCCAGAGAAGGAGGTACCTTGTGGTTCACTTAAGTGAGGGGAAAGTGCCGGGGGAGGGCAATTACTTGCCACCATCAGACCAGTGCCCAGCCATTCCTCAAGCAATGGCTATTCCGAGCAATTTTCAGTCACTTGGGGTCAGTTGTTTGCTTGCAACCTCTTGCCCACTGCCTTGACACCATACAACTGCTGTTCAGCAAAAACTAATCATCAGTGTGTGTTATCAGCACTGTCTGGGTCACAAGTCTGGAAGCAACACATGGGCTGCTGCACAGAAAATTGACTCCACCTCAGTCAAACTCAGCACAACTATGCTTTGCTTCTTTCTGTACTAATCCATGAAACAAGGAACTTTAAAAGGTGTCAGAAATGGAGTCTCTATTTTCCACTAGGTCAAACTAACTGTTGACATTGGGTATGTACTAAAAGGTTTAACTTGGATTACAAGAAGGATTCCAATATAAATGTCTGAAAACAGTTGTTACACTGAAATTAACCTATTGCTTAGATTGGTTAGTGGTTACCTTTTAATTTTTTTTTTTTTAATTGTAGATTTACCTACGGCAGCAAGATAAGACAGCTAGTATTAATCAAAATATTCGCATTGCCAAAATGTCTCTTATTGACCTGGCAGGATCTGAACGTGCCAATGCAACAAATGCCAAAGGGGCTCGTTTTGTAGAAGGAACAAATATTAACCGGTCTCTGCTTGCTCTTGGAAATGTCATTAATGCATTGGCAGATCCAAAGGTATGTGCTGCTTTCCCATGCAGTCTTTACCTTTTAGTGTTCTGAAAACATTCTAAAAAGTGCTAAGCTGATTTAATACTATGGTTTACATTGTTGATGCTACTCACATCATCATTCTCATATAAGATTGTCTTAAGGGTTTCCACCATCCTGTCTGTGATAGCTGGAGGACAGTCCCAATGAGAGATAATTCTTAAAAATGATGTGCAGCTACCTAAGGATAGTGTTAAAGATGAATGGTACCTGCTTTTCTTACCTACCTTCTTCAAAGGCAAGCATATATAGAGGAGTTTGCATGAGTAAATGAATAACCTTACAATTAACCTGTAATCTTAGGGGGAAGCAGCTTTTATAGGATAAAACAGCACCTCTTCCAAGTTGTTCTTTTGGGATCTCACATACATTGATACACACACGCATCCCTGCTCAAAGCAGTAAGTCAGTCTCCTGATCTAGCTCACCAGCTCAAGGCAAGGAATACGTACAATTGTGCAGGAAAATGACAAAACCTCCTGAACTTCTGCATAAATAGAGTCAAGTCCATTGTCTACTATGACACTCTTTTTGTCCTGCTCAACTAGCAAATTTCTCTTTCAAATATGCCAGGAGAAAATCAGATTTAATTTCCCTTCCTGATGCTGCATGTCCTCATCACCATCTTGTTGGAGTGGGAGGTGGAGTTTAAAATCTACCGCGGACATAAGAGAAAGAATCTTCATGTTGATTTCTTTGATGTGGGATTGGGTTCCTAGTGACCAAACTTAGTATCATGAAATGAAAACTCTGTAGCTTCATAAAGCAGAGTATGTGTTGCCTGGAAAGTTTGTGGACTCTCCATCCTTGGAGATAATCAAAACCCTACTGGGCATAGTCCTTGCTATCTTACTCTAGCTGACCCTGCTTTGAGCAGAGGGATTGAACTAGGGGGATTTTAGAGGTCCTTCCCAATCTGGATGATTTTGTAAACTGAAAGTAGTTTAATGTAGCTTACTTTTTCTGTTAGTTGCTCCATCACAAAAATAGGAGTTATATATCCAGGTATCAGAAAGTAACCTAGCTAATAAATGTGTTGTAAAGGTGTTGAACAGTTCCAAGAGACTTAAACTGTTTAAGATGTATAGATAACTTTAAGAAAATTACTATGTCAAAGAAAAGTTTCATGGCTGTTTGTCATGTTTTGTGTCACTGTTGAAATTATAAGCAGACTTTTATGTAAGGTACAGTTGGCTAAACCATAAAAACATATACCACTCTTTTTAGAGCAAGAAACACATTCCTTATCGAAACAGCAAGCTTACTCGTCTATTGAAAGATTCTCTTGGAGGAAATTGCCGAACAATAATGATAGCTGCTATTAGCCCATCTTCTTTGTTTTATGATGATACCTATAATACTCTTAAGTATGCAAACCGAGCAAAGGATATCAAGTCTTCTGTGAGTATATTAGTATTTATTGATCTCTTGTCAAAGTACAATAATGTAGCATTAAAAGAAGAATTATTTCTTTTGGTATATTACATTTTCCTTCACTTTTGTGTCAAAAATTTGTTCCATTACATCTTCTTTATTTACAGTCAACTCTTCCTTGTCTGAGTGATAGGTGTAGTAGATACATAGTAGTTCCTAGATCTGGCCTAACAGCAACATAACGTTGTTAATGAGATGATGCTGCCAGTTTGAAATAGTTTGTTTTGTGAGCATGAAATTTCAAAATAATCCTCAGCTGGTAAAATTCACATTTTTTTTAGTATCTTGCTATTACTTTCTCAGAGAACTGTAAAGTATGTTAAACAAATTTCTAGCCAGTTGTACAAGAGCCAGTCCAGGTTTGCATAGGTAGAATTCAGCTGGAGTCAAGAAGCTCAGTGAGTTTGTATTGATAAATGAAAAGTTGGAATTTCCTGTTTCTGCTCTCTATTGCTTTAATTTTATTTTTCATCATCTTTTTTTATTGCAGCTCCTAATTCTTTTTATGTAATACAGGGTTCACTGTAGTTTACATTTGTTGCATACTTAAAGGTAGCTTTTATAATAAAATGCACAAGATAGATATTAAATAGTAAAACAAATCTGAATAAATGCAAAACATGCTTGCACATGTAAATGTAATTATTTTTGGTTTGTTGAGGGAAATGTCCTGGCCATGGGTATGCAACAGATGACAGCAAAAGCCGACAATCATATTCTTGTTGTGCAAATCAGTATTTTATTAATCTCTTTCCTCATAATATTGTGTATGTGTAACTATGTAGTACTTATACTCAGTGAGTTTATTATGCATGAAAACATGAAGGAACTGCTTTTAAATTCTAACTTGTTTCTTTTCAGTTGAAGAGCAACGTTGTTAGTTTGGACAGTTACATAAGCCAGTATGCTAAAATTT
>WEIT01032352.1:7462-20277 GCA_013389985.1 Dryoscopus gambensis
ATGTAAAGGCTTGTTCCTGCTGTTACCTGCTTGCTAGGAGTGTAACCTGACAACATGTTCGAGCCTTGTCTACACCTCGCAGGGGTTTGTAGCCACTGCTGCTTGCCTACGAGACTGGGAGCTAGCCAGCAGGCATCCGGGTACTTGCTTTCAGCAGCAGGTGGTGGGGTGGGGGCGTAGCGGGGTGAGCTGCTCGCAGTCCAATCATGGAAGTTTTCTCTGCCCTGACTGGCAGCCAGGCGAAGTCTCCCCAGACCCACTCCTGGCTGCTTCCTGCAACTGGCACATGTGCACCCCTCCTCCACACGCCTCTGAAAACCCTGACAACCACAGCTGAGGCAAGCTAAAATGGCTGAATTGGCTTCTCACAGCCCTCACTCAGGAAACTCTGAGCAGTCAACAGTTTTCTGGTTCAGCAATTCTTCTATTTGGCCCACAAAAAGCTTTCTGAATGTTTCTCCCCTTGTGATACATGGCATGAAGTTTACAAAACAGAGCTTTATAGTAACCGTTAGTATCACATGTCCGGTTGAATATACTCAGTAAGTTCACATGGACTGTTAGATACCTATGGTTTTTTCCTAGGATTCTATGAGCATTTTTATCATAAATTGTTTAATGGGAGCCTCATTTCAACCTTCCAGACACTAAAATCTTCCTAAAGGACAAACTACTTCCTCAAGCCAACACATCTCTGCTGCACACCACAGTTTTCCAGAAGTCTCTGCTCTTTTAATGGCACTAAAGGGCAAAAATAATGACAAGAGAAGGTTCTCAATCATGAGGAGCAAAGCAGTTTTGTGCCGATGCACTCACATTTGTTCACAGCAGAATTTATTTTTAAAAAGCATAAACAGTTACAGAGCTAGGGGCAGGTAGTCTATATTTTAGTATAAAGTGAACTAAAAGTAACTTGTGTTTCTCCTTCTTTAAAAAAATAGATGTAATGAAAAGTTTCATCATTCTGGAAGCTGTACTTCACAACACAAGGCAGCATTACTTTAACCATAAAAAAAATCATATAATAGTAAAAAATTATAGTTGACTAGGCTTTATCAACTTTTCTCAAAAGAAAGCGCTCATAAAAATGCAGACTTAACCAAACATGTATTTCATCCCCATCATAAGTACCTGGACGAAAAGCAAAATTCACAGAAGTAGCATGTGTCACTAGCTTTCCACCAGTGTGCAAATACCTAGCTCTTCTTTCACTCTCAAGAACACTATTTTATTTCTCCCTCCCTTCCACTGCCATTATCTTCTCTTCTTCCTCTTTCCTTGCAGATTTTGTCATTACAGCATTTTTACTGTCAGGAGAAAAGTGTAATTTTCACTACTTGATGATCTTATTTGCATCTTGAGTTTATCTATGCTATAAAAGGAGCAACAGAGAAACAGCACCTTGAAGGGCAGTCATTTATTTTCTTTTTCCAAGTAGGTACAACTGAGAAGGACAGATTTCCCTTTCAGGACCCATCCCTTCATTCAGATAGCACTCACCGGTGTAACATATCTAGGATTTACATAAGGAACAGTAAAGCTCTTCCCTGCAGATTGGTGAGGTGGGAGCAGTCTGAAAATCCCTCTCTTGGTTACATCCCACTCAACACCCACCTAACAGGTTTATCCTTCCTCTTTGCCCTCTGCCTTGCTCTTTTACAGGTGTTTCGTATTTTTAGCTCCATTCAACTATTCTAGCTTGAATTTCTGCCTTTTTCTTTAAGTCACAAGTGGGTTTTGAGTTGGCTTTATTCTTTATTCTTGTGCTTACCTGTCATGGGGTGATTTGTGTTATATCCCACATTACTCAGCCCCTACTTAGCCAGGATTCCTGTACCTTTCTGTGCTTTTAAACTGTGCATAACTTAAGTTATGCTTGAAAGAAGAACTATACTGGACACAAGGCAGACTTGACCTTGATGAGTTACAGCTGTGTCAAACCAGGGGTTTCCACTAAGGGTCAGAGACCAGCTGACCCTCAGGGAGGTAACACATAAGAGAGAGGAGAAGAGCCCAGGGAGGACTACTGAGAGAACTACTACTGAGAAGGGAAGGCATGCCAGCAGTTTGAGGAATGCCATCCTGCTATAATCCTGGAAGAAGACCAGCTTGCTGACTTACAGAATCCTGTCGCCAAAAATACCAGGAGCATCAGAGACCCACTGAGCTCCACCGTCTTCAGGGGGCCCCCGCATCCCGTGCTGGCCAGCTCCAATTCCAGCTTCATGGGAGAGAAGGCGAAACCGCACCCACAGAAGGACTTACAAATCTTTGAGGTTCTCTCCCCTCAGCGGGAGGTTTGTTACTCTTAACCTGTCTGTTTGTTAAATAGTTTCACTTTCTCTTCCACCTTCCTCCGAGGAGAATTTTCTTTTTTTCCTGCACCTGATGAGGGGGGGAGGGGTGGCATCTCCTTTGTAGGAGACGTTCCCCTCGGACGCTTCCGCTAAATTTGGCCAAAACCATCGCACTACCTTCTGGCCTCTGGAAACTATAGGACAAAAAAAGAAAAGAAAAACAAGAATCTGACCACCCAGCAGAAATAAATACAGGTTTCTCTAGAAGCCATAGGCACAAACTCAAGTTCTTTTAGAAGCCATAGGTGTGAACTGAGGCAGAAAGTTAGGATCAAGAGTAAAGATGAGGGGAATTTGGCTGCAGCACAAAATATTCCCCAAAAGATGTTTTTTGGCAAACATTTAATTTTGTTTTCTTTTGCCTTATTAGTGTTTAATATAGTCATCCTTCCATAATCCTAGAAAAAACATAAAATATTGTGAAAGGCTTTCTTTTCTTTGCCTTAGAGTGGCTACAAAACAAAAGGTTTTTTGTATTAAAGATATTTATCACAAATAACCAACAGTATTTGAAGTATATTTGCATAAATATTAAGTCTATTTGTCTTAAATTATCCTCTCTGTATGTAAATATTTTTAATTTTAAATATAAATGGATTTTTTCTGTGACATAAACATATCCAGTGTGTAACTTCTACATTTATTGAGTCTAATAATAGGTAACCATTTACCGTGCTCACCCTTGTAGCATGAATACTGATAAGAAAATGTTACACTATTTCTGCCGCTTGCTTCATTCCCAGCAAATCAGCCTGACCTCTCTGTCTTCTCATAACTTTCTATTGTGAATTGTTTTAAATAAGAGTGAACGAGGTACATGGAAAACAGATAAACTAGTTCTTCACTTCCAAGAGCTCTGTGCAAGCAGGTCCTGGTAAATGCCTTTTTTTTTCTATTGGGGAGGAAAAAAAAAAAACAAACAAACAAAAACCAAAAAACAAAACCACCAAAAACACACCACAAACAGAGAATGACCCAGGCTTATAAAGGTTATTTTTTACCCCTTACTTTAAATTACTTGCCTTTTACAAAACGGGGCATCAGAGAGAAAAAGTTATTTTCCCCACTGAAAGCTCGTGGTTGTTCAACAGTGTCACAAACACCACCCCTCTGAAGAGCTGAAGGAGAGAGGGACAGGGTGGACTTTCAGGTACTTAACTTACCCTATCTCCACTGGACTCAGAGGTCTGAACATCTAACTTCCAGTATTAAACACTCGAGAGCCTCTTGTAACTGGATAAAGAAAGCCTGGAATTAACAAGGTATGATATAACTAGATGATTTAAAACAGTGGGTAAGCAAGTTCGTGAACAACAGCATCCATAAATTTATGTTTACATGGGAAGAGGATTTAGAAAATGAGGAACCGTTTTACAGACTATTCCTACACAGGGAAATGTCTCATTATGCAACCATATCATCAGAAAAATCCTTTCAGGTTCTGGTTTTGCAAACATATACAGGGATGATGTTTCACATGGGAACACCACAAAACTAGAATTTCTCACTTTCACTAGTGTCACTCAGGGGTTCCAGGGGCTTTTTCTAATACTGTTAAAGAATTAATGTTAGGATGCAATCTTCCAGATGAAAGTCACTGTGGAGAAAGAAGTGAGAGAGAAGAAGGAAAAATTATGTCTGCTGAATCATCGTCATCAAAAGGGAAAAGTTAACACTCTCAAAATGGTCAGACTACTTTCCTATCTAGTCCATCATAACAAGATGAACTTTCATGAGCTTGAATAGGGATGTCATCATCCCGTGGACTAGTTTATTGGTATATTGCTCCAGTAAACGTTTAGGCAACAGATGGAAAATAAATGAAATTGTGAACCTTGATTAATGTAGAATAATTTACAGTAGACTCAATAACTGTAATTCTTTACTGGTTAGAGAGCCAGTGTTGCTAGCAGAGTGACAGCTGAGGGGAAAAACCCTGTCACAAAGCAAGTTTGCTGCAAACTCTACTGTCTCTCAAATACTTACACTTCAATATCTTTTACATAAGCTCAAATACCCACATATCATATACAAAATAATTTAAAGGAAATTATTTACTGTTTGAAAGAAAAGCCCTAATCTCTAATTTTGGAAAGATGGTACTCTCATGCTGCTCTCATTGAAGAAATCTTGTGTTTAGAATAAAGCTTCGGAAAAGTCAACATGATCTCTCCACTGGAGGTCCCTTTTCTGCTGCCTAAAATAAAAGTGTCCTTATATTGGACCATATACCTGGAACATGGATACTTTCAAACATGCTTTAAAAGAAACTGTCTTTGCAACTTCAGTACAGTACAAGAAACTAGAATTGAGCATTGACATGAGCCAGTAGCAAGCTTTGCAACTTTATTCAGAATCTAAACAAATACTGCCAAATAAACTGTTCTGTAAACTATCCAGACAATTTTAATCTCAACAATTTAGAGTTCCTACAGCACTGGAGCAGGAGAGGAACAATTTCAGAAAGACCCATAGTAACAGACTGCTCCATCTCACCACTGAGATCAAACCCTCTGAAAATTTTCATGTGAGAACAGAATCGGACTTAATGTCAAATACAAACTGCAGCGATCATCGAGTGCTCATAAAAGTTCCTTCTCTATAATGAAATTTCACACTATTTTTGGTCAAGAATCTAAGAATACCATGCACATGTGTCAAAGGAACATGTGTTTATTAGAAATGCATTTTATTTGCAGTTTATAGTACTTTGCATTCCCAAAAAAGGATTGCACTCTGGCAAAGAAGCCTTGGAGTGCCATATAAAACTTCCCTTTGCAATAAAAAAAATTATAGATCCCTTATAACTGGGAAATTAAGGCTGTTCCACTAAATTACTTATTTATGTAAAAAAATAATGTCCTGGTCTTCCCATTCGACTGAGAAAGATCTGTTTAAGTATTTTTTTAAAATGCAAAATAGGTCATTTGCGGGTCACTTTGCATAGGTAAATAAAAATTCAGAGTGAGATTGTGATAATTATGTATAATGTCTGCATGCCTATGTGATTCACTGAAGTATATTTCTCAGTTCTATTAGCAATAGAACAGGTTTTCACTACCATGATTTTCTATTTATGTATCCAAGGACTCAACTCTGGCATTTTGCACAATGCAATAAAGAGAATCAATTCAACTGAGGGAAACTAGAAGTTTCAAAAACTGGAATGTAGGAACTGCATAAATGTGAGTGAGTTTTACAGAAAAGGGAGCAGTGGCCTTGACAGGATTCCTCTGGATTTCTTCAAAGACCATCCCTGAGAGAGATGAGTGTTGGCAAGCTCTTTCACAGGCACATGCAAGTGGTATTCACTGAAAATGCTCAACTGGAACTAGTTGAACTTGGTACACGATGACCTTTCACAGCATAAATTACAAATGGAAGTCTCTCTGGCAAGATTCAGAGCAGTTGTGTTAGTGTCCTAGTAGGAGTACAACATTCAGTGTGCTGTCTTGAGACCCTCACACAGGCATGCACAGAACTGCTGTGACAGCAGGTAGCTCTTCTGCAGAGCACAGCAGACTACAGTGTGACATCTTGGATGCTCTATAGGGGAACATACACTTCCAGCAGCAGCAGTACCTCAGGAGTGAGATAAAGGCCTGTTTGGAGAACTTGGTCACTCACCAGCATTGCATGCCAGAGGAACACTGCTGTCAGATCAAGGAAATTTAAAAGTAGCTCCTACATAATGGGTTTTTTTGTTTCATTTGCATTTCTATGTAATGGTAGACAATGCTCACCACATGATTTATCATAATTTATAATAATCACCACCTCCTTATTTATGAGAAATTATTGCCTCTTTTTAGGAATCTTTAGGATGGATGATTGAAGCACCAGAAACTACAGCTTCAGAGATTTTACTCATCTGGAAAAACAGAAGAGCGAGATCTTTACAAAAGGGTCCTCAATACCATTTATTTAGACCTGTCTGCTGGATCTGAAGGAACCCAGTATGTCCTTCAGCTTTATCAAATTAGCAGCCGTTTCTGTATCTCACATTTCAGAGCTCTCCAGTACAACAATACAATACTTTACAAAGAGATGTGTAAGTTGTTCTACCTCTGGAAAATGCAATCCACATCTGATTCTGTATCTAGCTCTTAGGATCCTTCCAGGACCAGCTTCTGAGCCTACAGGTACCTACAAACACACCACTGCACTTCCTTATAGATGTATTGTTCTTCATGATGATGGTTTCTGCGGTGGGGATGGTAAGGGTATGTCACCAAAGAAGGATGACCAAAAGCATTTATACTTTCAGGATAAATTCCTGTATGACAATCTAACTGCTTTCTAGTTATAAACAGAATTTCATCTCAATCAACTGAAGAATGTAGATAAGCATCCCTACCTTAAGCCCAAGTCTTGCCACTACCCCATTTTTTTTCAGTTTTTATTTAATGGGAAAGACCAGATTTTTCAGTTCATTCCTGACACTCCTTGTGCTGGTACAACCAGTGGAGCAATGACCTCCTGTCAGTGGATGTCAAAACACAGAGAAGGTAGAACTGAAATCTGATCCAACCTGCCTTTGTGGTGCCTCCACAACAGTGTCCATGGCACACTCTGTGGGGTGTTACTGACACCTCTCAGAAATGTCCCAGATAGCTGATAAGTAGCCCTCTGGAGCTCCAGTTACACCATCACTGTAAGGGATTTGAGTGGCACAGCAGCAGCACACAGAGGTGTTGCAGCACTCCATGCTTGGGCTTGCAGCCCTTGTTTGTTCAAGGGCTTAGACACCCACCTAAATCAGTCTCTGTGAACACAGCAGCACAGTGTGGCATTGTGACACCCTCCTTCCTCTGCTGCCCCTGACTTATGCTGGAGCCAACAGTGGGGGTTGGGATGGCTGCATCCCACTTGTTTTCGGGGACAGACAGCATACAGTAGTCAAATACTGCCTGGAATTGTGTCCCAGACATCCTGCAGGTGTGCAAATATGACTGTAAATCAATCCTCTAAACCCTTAAATAGTGGACACCCCAGGGTCCACTGAGCTCTCCTGCATGTAAAGGGCAGGGTCTCCCCTTGAGAGGGGACACCATCTCAGGGTTACCACTTGAGGTCGAGTGATTCCTTGCAGCAGCACATTGTCAGTAAGTGATTAATTGCATGCTAAAATTTGAAGTCTCAGATAAGCGATACCAAGGAGTGATTGTGCACGTACAATCCTTTAGACATGAACTGTTGACCAAGTCTGAGACTAAGTCTGGAGTCAGCCTCACCTAAACTCCTCTCTGAGAAGACATTTAGGATGCAAGGGGCTCTTGTCTAAATCTCATGACTCAATGGAAGAATCTCCCTGACAGCTTTGTCAGACCTTGTCCTCTATGGAGTAAATAGTCAAGCATACCTTGCCATCAAATCTTGTTAATCCACTGTCACATTTGTCACTGGACTTTGAAAACTCACTATTTTATATCAATAAAGTGTATTGTTGTTTCTCTCTTATGAGTGAAGTACACCACTCCATCCATGACACACAGAAAATAACAGCTCAGTATGAGGCACCATAATTTCACACAGGTGGATAAAAGGTGTAAATCGTAGACAACTGTAGTAATTTTTTGCATGGTTGAATCCTGAATATGGGAAAAAAAGCAGTTATTCAGGAAAAAGAAACTTATTCAGAGGTACTTAGGCTTTTTCAGCAGCAATGTGGCACAAGTGGATATACAATAGATGCACAACATATTATTTGTAATACTACTAATCCTTATACTCTGAAAACCAGAAAGCAGCAAACAAACATAATGCCCTTCAGGATTCCAGACTCAGAAAGGTATGCAGACCAGTGCAGCAGCATTTCAAAGACATCTACAGCCTGTGTTACCCAGCATGTGGTCAATTTCACCCATCCCCTGAAAACTATACTGAAAATTATTCCTGCTCCTAATCCTTAGAGAAGTATTCACTCTGGGGTTCTTTGAGACAGATTATTTAGTCTGGTGCTTCCGCAGGACACAGAGCAGACCATACAAAATACATAGGCAGCCTTATGTTGCATATTCTGTGTTCAACATACCCAGTTGCAGTATCTGGAGAATGTAAACCACTGTGTCCTCTCTTTACCCTTATCTTTGCGTTGGAGCCTCAAACTCATTCCCCATGAATGATCTTGGGATTGCAACTGCTGTTCAAAATAGGTCATAGCTGCAGGGACACTTTAACAGGTTAATGCTTCTCATGTGTTGCATTGGATTTCTTATTCTTCAGATAAATGCCTCCTCTTGACTGTAAGTCTAAAGCAGTGATGAAGACGATGAGCTGAAATGAACCGTGCCGAGTATTATAAAGGGATTATTAAGGAGAGAATGGGATGCAGTCATGCATGGCAATCTGAAGTCTTTCAAAATAAAGATCTTTAATTAGGCATAAAAGCCAGAGACTAAAGCCTACTTGATTTGCTAAAATCTTAGCAAAAGAAAATACTCATCTTCTATTTAATCAAAAAATAATCATTATAAAACAAAATAATCACCAATAGGGAAAAAAGCAGGCCACACTACAAAAGAAAGACTGACTGTAGGACAGAGAAAATCTTAGGAAACTTTAAACTGGCAATAAAGTTAGATTCTGCTTTTCATAAATCATGAGTATCATGAGATTAGAGCAGTACACCTGCTTATTAAGCTACTGGTAAGAACATGTTCATTGCTAATTTCAAAACAGAAATATTGTGCATTTTTAAGTTACAGCATAACATAAAAACATGACAGGAACACTTCAAGCCTATGACAGCAACAGCAGCTCTTCAGAGCAGGCAAGAGATGTCTGCAATAAATGCTGAAAAAACACATGTGGTTTTCTCCATCTTGCTTCCCTTAAAGGAGGTAGAATACATATGTATCTCATGTACATTAGATAGATAGATAGATAGATAGATAGATAGATAGATGGATAGATAGATAGATAGATAGATAGATAGATAGATAAAAAATACATTTAAGTTTTAAAAACTGGAGAGGTAATGCTCTCTTGAGGAATTGTTTTCTTGTTCTGCAATTCAGTGAGCCTGGAATTAAGTCCTTTTCAAATAGTAGTTAGCCTATGAGTAGCAGTATTTACTGATTCAGAAGTACAACTGGTTCTGCCTGTAGCATAGACCTCTGTAACCTGCCTATGGGTTCTCACACTGTATATAGCCTAATTTACATGAGAAAACTGAAATGGTGAAACTATTTATATGTTACTCCTGCAATGGCATAAAAGAGAAATGAGCGTGTGAGTTAGAAGTACTCACACAGACCAAGACCAGTATCTTCAAGTCACTGTTTTATAAATAAGAAAGGCGTTTAAATCAAATTTGAAACTCATGGGTCTTTTTCTGCCTCTCAAAATTATTTCTCTTATGGCAGCAAACCCTTGCCCTGCAGTCAGAATGGCATTTTGCCAACCCCAATACAAACAGTGAATAAAATGACCTCAGTGAAACAGGGGCCAAGAAACGAATGCAGGCTTCTGGAAGAGTACAAGAAAATGGTGCACACACCTGTGTCCTATGGTGGAAAATCATGGGGAGGTCAGAAAGCAGACAGCAAGATGATAAAACAGTAGTACAGCAGCCTGGGCTTTTGTGTCTGAGTGCAGTGTGTCCAGAGGGGCTGGTGGCACAGCAGGCACTGCTACAGCTGCCACGTTAGGAACAGGGGAACAGCAACCCACAGCAGGAACACACCCTGCAGTGCCAGCCAGCCCATGCAGAGCTTGGCAATGCTGCTATAGCACACAGCTCACAGATCCCAGAGAAACCTTCTCCTCAATAAAAAGAGGGAAATGAAATAAAACACATCCCCACTTCAGGATATCAGATTTAAGTACCCTCTGTGTGAATATAAATCTTCAGGAAAAGCTTCTCAGTATTTTTCTTCCATTTCAAAAGGAGACTAGAGAAATTTTTGTAGCTTGCCTGAAAAAAAACATGCTTCTGATAGGCATATCAACCAGCTGTTGTTCACAATTTCGCAGCCAGGGTTATTTTCCTCACTGTTAGTCTTGGCTGCTCACTCCTTGTGTGAAGAAACTCTGGCAAGTTTTAAATGTTCTGCAATGAATGAACAAGATGATGACTTCTATCATTTTTTGCAACAAAGTTATGAGAGATAAAAGGAAAAATAGGTAGCAAATATTTCTGAAATATTACATATACAGCTTGGGCATCCAACAGCGCCCAAGTGACTGTAATCCATAAAAGTTTCTCAATAAGTGGAAAATGAAGATTCATCTCAACCCAGGAAGAGGGAGTAAAAGGAAGATTTTTGCTCTTGGTTTTCTTTGCTTGTTAGCTATTTCAAGCAATTTGTCCTTGGCTGTGCGACCTCAGAAGGTGTTAAGGCTTCACAGTTCCCAGTGGCAGGAACCCATTTTTCTGTTCAGTCTTTCAGATTTTTTAATGTAGATTTCATTTTTTTTATCTCACAGTGTTGTCCAGCCATAGAACATATATTTTTTAGGGCGAAAAACGATGTTTTTATTCTAGGTTGGAGTTGAAATCCTGTTGCCACAGGATGATGTCTCCTTCTGCACTGACCCACTACTGTTTCCACTGTGGGTCTGCTCCCGTCCTGTATCAAAATGAAAATAGCAGTGGGCCAGTGCAGATGGAGATATCATCCGATTCCTTTATATCAAAGTGAAAAAAATAAAATTTATATATTCAGATCACGATGGAGGAGAAATACCTTTCTTAATGCTTTCTGTCTGAAGACTTAGAGACCACTACAAAAACATCACAACTTTCTTAGAGATCTATCCATACAAATATTCCGTAGAAATATTCACATACTCAGTTCATCTTGACACTGAAGTTACTTGAGAATCCTTCTATTGCCAGCTATGAAGATGGTTAAGAAACTGGAGAGTTCTTCAGCACAGAGCCTCATGTACTTTCTTCAGTGCAATACACAAAAGAAATGCTATGCACATTAGGAACACGGACTCTCACTAGCACTTTTCCATACAGCACTCCAACAAGTTGCAGGGCCTGCATGCAGTAGGACTCCCATGCAGCAGGTGAAGGTACTTTTTAATAAGACAAACCTCAGCAAAATAGCCCACTAACATTCTTTGTGCAAAACATGAAAGAAATGCTTTTATATGAGCACCTAACATATACTTAATAGAGTTGGAAATTACCCCCACACAAAGAGCAAATCATGTAAACAAGAACACAGTAAGTTGGATTCATGTGGCATTACCTTCAGCAATCACCTATGTGTTGGACAGTGCAAGTGACCCAATAAGTCCATGGTAAAAAGGGGAAGTGAACTTTTAAATTTCTACAACACATTGCCTCCCAAAGATTAGATTTCCTCATCAGTTACTTCAGTACAAAAGACAAGATAGAAGGTGTATTCCCTTCTGTTCCATTTGGAGGTCTCTAAATTTGGATAATGTATTATTTCATTAATGAGGCAAACAGCATAATATCTACAAGGAGCTTGACAGTCCTAAGTTTTCAGATCAGACAGGCTGATAGGGAACCTTGCCTCTGACAAAGTATTAATTAATAAGTCACATCTGCATACAAAAGAAACACTTGTTTAAGGCTGAAGAGCATATATGCCTCAGGTTGGTGACTCATTACTCCCTCCATTTTGTAACTATACAGTAAAACCAGAGGAGCACATAAAGGATGTCTTCCTAGAAATATTTTAACTTAGAAAAGTTAGAAGAGTGTTGGTAAATAATTGTTAAATAATCTCAACTCTGAACTCTAACTTAAATGCACTAATTATTTGATAAGTATTGGATTATTTAAGTATTTGAATATTGATATAGTTGAAGTACGCAGTTTAGCACAAATTTGAAGAGCAAAAACACAGGGCTAAAAAGTTCTGTAATGGTCAGTGTAAAAGCAGTAAAAATCTAGATTTTTCTTATAGAAANATAAAATTTTATACTCTTTGATGAAAACATAATAGAACCTTTAATATCCCATCAGGATTGATCTTCAGTACTGTCAATAAAACATTTTTTCTGAATATACTGTAGTAAAATCACAAGATTCTCCTCAAGAATGTCAGAGACTTACACCTTAAAGCGGAAATTACATTTTTGTCAATAGAAAATAATTTGTTAGCATTTGATATGATAGGCTTTCTTATAGAAGAGGGCAACTAAGACTTCTCATACTTTTTTCTGCTGGAGTTACTTATGTCAGGTGCTTCAGTAGAAGGCAGGACACTTCTACAAACCTCTCCAGAGAAGGATGCTGTACCGTAAAAGAAAATAATGTTTTCCAGACTCTGATGATTGGCTTAGGTCATGAAGCTTTTTGCTTCTGTAGTGCTGAAAAGATAACTTCATCTTTAGGAAGAAAATTAACTTATTCCTAGGTTCTATATCTTCAATTTCTTTATGGGAAATATTGAAGACTCTTATTTCTATTATAGCAGGGTACCAAGACAGAGAACTTCTCACAGCAGTAAAACCCAGACATGTCTTCTT
>WEIT01032354.1:0-15811 GCA_013389985.1 Dryoscopus gambensis
GGCTGGTATTAGAATTCTAAAATCTCTAACTAAAATTTCTCAAAGAATTAAGTTCAGTTTAGAAAAGTTTTTACAACAGTATATTTTCCTAGTACAAGTACTAAGCAATCTTGTATTGATATAGGGTAGAGTAAATAAGCAGTTGATTACTTCAGTTTAATTTCTGTGAACCTACTAGGAAAAAAATGGTAGATAGAACTGAGCTGAACACAGTTATGTTCCTTAGACTGTGATCACTGTATTCCTTTTGCCTTAATGACTACAGGAAAGATTCCAAATATTGTCTGCATTTCAAAACATCTTGAAGGATCAAATATTTCCCCTTTATTGCTTCAATTTCAAGTATTTAGGCATTTAGCCACATAAGAAAACATCATCCCTTAAAGCTGTCAATCAAGCTGTGAATTTTTTGTCCCTAAAGAATTCCTCACATACACATTCAGTTTGTGCCATCTCGTAAGGCTGCATTTTCAGATGACTTTATTACAAGTATGTAATTTTTCTTTTCATTTTTGTTTTGAAACCTCTTTTAAGAATTCTATTGCAGTTTTTTATGTTGGTGAAAGTCCTTTTTATTGACCTATAGACAAAATGTGGTAGTAAATAGGATGGAAAATTGTGATTTTTATGCTACAAAATTATCATTTTTGATGTTGGCCTGGGGGCACGGAGGGGGATATGTGTGTGCGGACTTGATATGTTCATAATGAGATAATCCCAGTGTCATTCAAATATCTGAAGTCATATTCTTTCGATGGCTGCATATTTCTCTAAGTTAGAGAATCAGAGCACAGTTGGGATGGATGTTGCAAAGGTCAATATTTTGTTCCTTTTTTGTTAAAGGAGAAATTGTGTGAGATGTTACCGAGCAGCTTCTGGCTGCAGGTTGCAGATGTTCTTCCTTCATATAACTCCCTGGGCAACAGTGTTATCCTAACCAGTCCACAAAGGTGGTTTCTGTTTGTTTTTTTTTTTTAATGCAAGGTAATATAAGCACAGTGATCAGGTGAAGAGATTGATTTGTGGGAGCTGCTTCCAAGATCCAGCATAACCAGACTATACTCCACTACTTAAAGTTGTCATCTTGGCCAATGGGATTCTTATGAGCAAACACGCATTATAGCGATTTTGAGAACGCACAGTCTTAAGTATGGCAATTTAGTTTGAGGAATTCTGCATCTAAATAAGAAAAAGTCCTTATGATTCCTCTTAGCCTTGGCCCCATGTTGATGCAGTAACATGCAGCTATTAACTGCAGAATGACTGTAAAAGCCTAAGGACTAACATTTTGATCTTCAGTATTAGCTGATATCTGATTAGCTAGAATCCAGTCACACTGTGGAGATAAGTCAAAGTAGATCCAGTAATGATACATAATTTAATGTGTAAAATGATACCTGCATATTTGATTTTTTATTTTCATGCAATTAGTTGCCTATTTCTGAAAATCCTTTTGTGTTTGTTATTCTCACTTTTCTACATATCATATTTCTTATAACTTTTCAATGTCTAATTTACTTTTCCACTGTAGTCCTAGCAGTCAGGATATCAGAATTAATTTTGTGGTAAAAGTACTTTTTGTTGCTTGATAGGTAATTCTGTAATTGTAAGCATTCTTATTGAAGGTTAATTTAAATGAGAAGTCGTCTCCTGAACAAGACTAAGAAACAACTTTAGTTGTTAGCATTTGATGTAATTTTCTTCTAATTTCCAGCAGATCTTGTATAACGGGAGAGGGTGGGAACAGAGTGGGGATAAATCCCATTAATGAGCCTGGGACCAATCACATGGGATTGTGCATGCAGCACTTCTTGAGCAGGTTTTCCAAATCAAAGTGCAGGGGTGATCTTTGATGATTCATTCCCAAATGTTGTTTCACCTCATTTGCAGCTTTGTAAAACCACATTGTGCATGTCTTGTCTTTCTTCTGTCCTTGAGACTGCATTGAGGGAGCTGGATTGCTTCTACCTGCTGCTATACTGAGACGTCCTGGAAACCAGCTTCAGATCAGGAAGTCATGCCACATGTTGAATAATTTTAGGGTACTAGGTATAATTAAAAAGTGTTGCTTTTTGTTCAGGACAATGTGTTTTGATGCCTGTATTTATCAATTAAAATATTACATTACAGTAGCCTAACTTCTTGAGGTTAAATCTGGCATAATAGAATTCAGAAGTAAATCTGCATGTTTCATGATGGGGCTGGGAAATTGTATTTGAGTTGATTGGCCATGAAAGCTGTGTGACAAGTGGTACAAATTTAGATATGAGGAAAATGCATGCCTAGCCAGGCGTGGAAGACAGAAGATTCTGTTATTTTGTTTTCTGTTTCAAGTTTATGCAGCTCTCTGGCATTTTACTTGGACTCTACTGTCCTGTCTCCCAATACTAGATAGAAAACTCTCCAAGAAAAATAATTTAAGAAAAAATGTTATTAAAATGTTGTACGTTCTTCAGAGGTACTTGTTCCCATTAGAGATGTAATTATCTGTGATTAATCAGTAATGCTTGGACATGTAGTTGTCTCTTATTAATCATCTGAGATGTCCCAGCTGCAAATGAGTTGAAAAGGATGAAAAAAACAAAACGAGAATATCCTTCTGTATTGTCTATGGTTACTTTCTATATTTTTTTAATATTGATTTTCTTCATGTTAATGTCTGGGGTGAATGGGTTTTCTTAAATGCTTATGTAAAAGACAATAGCATAACCACATTCTGAAACTGGTTCTGATATCACTGATTTAAACTTCATTTTCACAGACAGAAATGGAAGAGATGTATATCCTGAATCCTTTTTTTTTTCTTTTAAATATACTGACCAGAAATGGATTGAGTGTTTTATTTGTTAGTTGTTTGTCCTGATCTACACTGAGGAGAAGGAGTTCACATATGACTAACACACAAACAAAGAAATTATTGTGATGATGCAATTTGTGTGCATATATAGATATAAATCTATATATGCACACAAAAGGGAAAACTTCTTCATCCACTCAGTATCTAAATCTTTTGCCTTCTTAATGTAGAGATTGTATAAACAGAAGGTCAACTTATCTTCGGCTGATGCGCTTGGAGATATAATAGAAAATTTGCACCCAAACCCCAGAAACTAGAAGAGATTTGCACAGATTTGCCTGTATAAGGTGGTTTATATATCTATATCAAGAATATTTCTGATGTAGACAGTAATAATTGTACTCAGAGGAACAAAGAGGTAGTTGTCTATGAGATGTTTGTTGACTGGAAAGTGGATGTATGTAATGCAATATTAATGTGCTGTGTTTTAATAGCTGAATATAGCCAGTGTCTGGAGTTATATTTTACCCATGTAAAATAAAATTTCTTGTTTTGGCATCTTCTGTGTATTTCATGATTAAATTTTCTCTTTGTAATGATTTTAATAAAATAGAGCAAAAAAAGAACAGTACAGATCTTCACACACAAAAAAAGAGATAGTGTTTTTTATTATCTCCTACAGTTTTGGTAAAGACACGTGGTCCCAGAAGATCTGGATTTTTACCTGAGGGAAAAATATTGGTACACATAAGCAAAATAAGAACAGTAGATGCTGAATTATATAGCATAAGCTTATTGTGCAGAGTGAAAAGTTTGAAAAGTACTGAAAACTGTATTTGAAGATGGGAACAAACATCAAAGGAGCATACAATCTTTTTCATCTTCCCTAGTAATTATTTCTGTGACTGTATGTTTTAACTGCCTTGTGAAGCTGGTGTTTGGAGAGGTGAATGACTGCCTGTCTTGCACAGACACAGACACACATCGCACAGCTGAGTCACACTCTGTACTGGTGATACAATATCGCTGTGCAGGTTAAAATAGCATTCCTATTGTTCTGTTATTAAACAGCTATTTTCACATTCTGAACAGCTGAAAGAAAAGAATTGGAGCAGATGTTACCTATAGCACATTACCTTGTGTGGTGTATGAATGATGTTTAAAATCATAGTGCTGATTCACTGGTTTTCTTCAGTTTTGAGTTGATTTGACAACAGTGAAAACTCTAGACTTACTAATGAAGTAAGTAGTAAGAAAGGTAGTAGGGCTGTGGAAGAGCTAAATAAATGAGCAAGGCTTTGAGAATATATGATTATTTGAAAATTTCACAAAGTTGAATTAATTTTTTCCCAGTATTTTTTTATGAATGAAAAGATTTGGAATTGGTAAAGTATACCACTATTAAAAGCCTCCCTCAAAGGTTTATAAATGTGAATAGTTTTAATGCAAGGGATGAATAGAAGCACTTCTTCACAAACTTTAAATTTGTTTCAGTTATTTTACAAATTTTAAAACAATGGGGGGAAAATTATTTATTTTTGATTAAATTTTTCCTGGTATTGTACATTATTACAACTATAATTGATACTGTTTTTACTTTGCTATGTTATTTTACTATACTTTTACACTGTTTCACTATAATAAAGCTCAAGTAATATCACCGGCTGTGGGTTTTAATGACATCCTAATTTGTGACATCTGAGTGTGTACTCAACCCTCACTGGACCCAGAGCATGAGGTGCAGCAGCTTCAGGAGGTAATGCACAGCCAGCTGCTTCCACACAACAATGCGCACAACTTTCTGTCTTCCACTTCACCTTTCTCAGAAGGCGAAAAGGAAATCTTCACAAAATCTCTTACTTTTCCCTGCCCCAAGCTATTGTAATGTCAAGAAACACTCTCCCTACAGTCCATGTGTCCCTGAAAATATTTAGGTCTACCTTATTTTTTCATCTTTGACTTTACAAGCACTCACACATCATTCCTGTTATTGCTCTATTGTCATCTCTCCCCCTGTTTTTTACTTTTATAATGCCGATAGATGTACAATGGTACTAGTTTTCTGAGGCTTTTTCTGCTGTTATTCTGTGCTGAAAATGGCAATGTGCATTTTGTGACAAACTCTGATGTCAGGCAACTATGTATTGTCCCATAGTTCTTGTTCAATGAACTTATTTTAAATATATTTGTTAGGGTTTTTGCCTTTTAGATAGTAGATTTTCCAGTCAATGATTTTTTTCTAGTATTTGTGTAGGCTTTTAGACACTGAGGAGCTAATCACAGTTATTATTAAGGGTAATCTTAGATAACAGTACCAAAGGAATTTTAAGAGATTCCTGCCGTTATCTGCATGCAGAATTAGTTACTCCAAAAGCATTCATACATCTTCCTAGTCTGTTCCTAAGATCTTGGACTGATGGAAAGGCCACAGAGTCCCTGAGTATAAAATCCTCACAGTCTATCACTGAAGAAAGACACTAAGTGATCACTGGGCATCCAAAGCCTTGTGCTGCTGAAGAGGAGAGCTGCCTGCTGCCAGCGCAGTACAACAGCATGAATTGCAAGGACAATATGTTCTTCACCCACTACTGCACAGGCTCAGAGAGGACCGGGGTGGGGGCGGGGGGGATGAAATGCTCTCACCTAAAAGTGTGGAAGGTGTTACACCCGTGGATGTGTGTGGTGGCTGCTGGAGGTGGATGACCTGTACAACAGGTTACGCAGCAAGACTTTGGCAGCAGTTTAAATATATGGATTTGCACTTGTTACCTCTGGTATTTCACAGGTGGCTCAGATATAGTAAGTTGTCCTTAAACAAAAGTAGTCTCAAGCTATAACTTTCTTTCTCTTTTATGCAACTAGAGTACATGTAGGGTATTATTTTGGCTTTTATATATTTAGAATATTCAGTGTTTAGTATACTCTATTTTTCTACCAGAAACTATCCAGCCATTTGAACATTATTTGACTACATCCAGCCTTCCATATATTATTTATATTTACAAAATAGCAAGGGGTTTCTATTTGGGTAAAATGTGTACATATCTGAAAATGGCTTAAACTGTTCTCGTCAGAGAAGCTTGTTTATAAATAGCTCCTAAACATATATATATGTATGACTATTCAATATTTGTTCATTAAAAGCAGTAAATGAAGGTTTGAACAGACAGAGAAAATTATTACTTTGCTTATCTAGGCTAAAGGAAATAGAAAAATAATAAATTAAAGGACAAAATATGAAATTACATAGAGAAGCTACATTTGAGAATTAGACATAATGAAAATAGACATACTGTCTTTAAAGAATGGCGTTTTTCTTTTAATAGATCTCTGGTACTATGATTTAGCATAGCATAAAGCCTTTGGAACAAGTTAAAATATATTGAATCATACCTGTTGAACATCTTATACGTAAATTTTATTTGGTCTTTGTGTTCATAAACATTTAAAATCTATATGCTCACTTTGTTTTCTATCCAGGTCCTTTTTCCTATAAAATGATAGTGCTTAGGAGAAAACAGAACTTCTGATTACTGAGTCAATGCCTGTTTGTCTTCTCTCAGCCAGTGGTTCCCACCTTCTCTGTCCCTTCAGAAGGTAATAGGAAGGGTTCCACAGGGTATAAGACTTTTTATGGGATTGCTGAGATTTGGAAGAGTCAGAGACACTGCATTCATGGAACTAGGCAGGGTAGTTCCAGAAACTTGAGCACACTTATTGAAGAAAAGTTTTGTTGTGGAACTGGGCATTGCTTTAGACACTGCGATTGCTGGACAAAAGGTTGGCCTTTTATAATTCAAGAGCGCTTACCTTCACTTAAGAAACATCACACAGAGTAAAATATATTGAGAGAAAATTCAACTATATTTTTTTTCTAATTCTGTGTTCTTTGGTGGATGTACTTGTTTATTCTTGTGAGATATTGGAGTGATGCAAAAGGAATTGGTGTTGCGGGCAGGAGCAATTCTGTTGTCAGAAGTGTATGTCCAAAAAATTGGAATAAGCCTATGGTGATGGAAGGAATTGGACTGAATATCCTTTTTTTTTTTGGGTGGTTTTCCTGTTACGGAGAGTCCTTCTCAGTAATCTGCTAGGTGACCAGCAGGAACTGTGAATATAAGTATAACCTAGGACTGACATTGTAACCTGCTCTGAATGAAAACATGAACCTCTATAAAGAACTAACTGTTTAACCTTTCATGTTAATTAGACGGCATGTCTACATTTAATAGGTCAAGTAGCAACTGAGAAAACTCAGAAGTTGGATTAACCTTTCACAGGTTTTCTGATAGTCTGGGTTGTTACACTTCACTTAAACTCTCTTTGGCCTGCAGTCTTTAATTTTCAGAAGTGTTTCTCAAGAATAAATCATTCTTTTTGTTTTTTTGATATAATTTAGTAGCATATAACCTTTTTGTTCCTTTCCTGTAGGATGCTTCGAGTGTTGCATCAAATGCCTGGGAGGTATTCCCTACGCATCTTTGATTGCTACCATCCTGCTCTATGCTGGAGTTGCACTGTTCTGTGGCTGTGGACATGAAGCACTTTCAGGAACTGTCAACATTCTGCAAACCTACTTTGAGATGACAAGATCTGCAGGAGATGTTATTGATGCCTTTACCATGTAAGTTCTTTGTTCCTTTTACTTGTTTCCTTTTAAAACTGCTGAAAAATTCCACAAGGGATATGAATTTGACTCAAGAAAATGTTTTGTAGTGAAAATCATAGGAAAAATGGTTTGGGTAAGCTTAGCAGATGACGTTTCAACTGAGTTGATATTTTTACTATTTAAAAGGAATTCATAATACTATTAAATATCCCACAGTTTTAACTAATTTATTACCAAAAATTACTCCACATAATACTGATGAATCTGTTCCATACATCCTAGCATTAAAAAAAACAAACCAAAACAAAAACCCCCAATGTCCACAAAACTCTAAATAGAAATAGATAAAGCAGAATTGTGCAACAAGTAACAGTTCTGGGAATAAACACTGTAAAGCATTAACCAGCGAGTTGTGCAGAACTCTGAGACTTGAAATGTCAAAATTCTACTGCCTCTGGTTTTTCTAGAATTAGTCTGTTTTGAAGGTTTTATGCTTTGCTATTCCTGAAAATCTAGTTCTGGAAGATCTTTGTTTTGCTGAGCATCAACATCTCTTTGTTAAATTTATTACATTAAAAAGAAATAGTTCCCTGTATGCTGAAATTAAATGAAATGTTTCTAGTATCTTAACACTGAGACAATTTAACATTGTCTCTTTAGAACATTATTTTCTTAGATATTTGAAATTCGAGTTCTTACTCGGCTGCCAATAATTGTAACTAAAGCTGAAGCATCCTATCCTTAAATTTGTAATTATTTTCTTTCATGAATATTTTTGGTAAAAGTGAAGTGATTTGACATCAAAAACATTGACCTCTTATGATTAATAGTTCTGTAATAAACATCTCAGGGCTTAGCAGTGGTCAAAAAGCAAACCAAGTACCAACTAATGGAAAAATCAAAGAGAAACAGAGAACATACTTATGCCATTGTGTAAGTCCATCTTTAATCCATATCATTAATACTGCATACAACAGTGGTGCCTCAAAGAATGCAAAAAAAGGATGATTATAGAACAGCAGATACATGGTTAAAAACTGAGTATAGGAGCATTCTTCAGTGTAGAAAGCGGATGATTAAGAACTATTGCATTAGTGGCCTGTAAATTCACAGTGTAATGAATAAGACATGCAAGATTAGATTGTCTTTCTATTTCAGTACAAGAAGTTTGAGATATCAGAGGAAAGTAGTAGATTCAGCAGGAGCAAGTTTGTTGCGGTCTGTAGTTTCTGCGTTGGCACGGCAAGCCACAAACCTTCCCAGAGAGTGCAGCGAGGCTTATTCGGGGAGAGCGGCTGTTCCGCTTCCCGTAGCCCTTCCAGGCGGCCCCGCGCTCATGCTCCGGCTGCTGGCGGCTCCACAACACGGTGGCGATAAAGGAGGCGAGAAGGCTCCTCACATGGGGACCTCAGAGGTTCTTTATTCACACGGTGACACGCTGGTTCCCACACGCAGAGAGAACCACACGGTACGGAGCTTGGTATTTCATAGGGGGACTCGGGGGGGCGGAGAGAGCACATGGACTAATGGTCTCAGGGCACAGGGGCGGTGCATGGGCAGAGTTGGGGTACCAGAACCAATAGGGAAAACCCGAGGGAGTGGCCAGGACTAGGGGCAGGGAAAGGAGAACACTGTGGGAAGGGCAGACATTTAGTAAGAGAAGGAGTGGGGAAATACAGCACTGCGCAAGTTCTTCAATTTTTTCATAGCAAAACTATAGACCTATTTGCATATTATGGATGCCACAAGTTTTTATGGGTTCAAGGGAAGACTGAATAACCTTGGGAAACAAATCCATTGATGGAGTCTAATGACACACAGATTTATCCAGCTCAGGAAGTCACAGAGGCTAAACCAGTGTTGGAGGTTATCCTGTTGACTTGCCTGCTCTTACTCTTTCCTTATATTTGTTGTTTGACATAGGAAAACCAACAAGATACATGTATTTGATCTGACTGAGTACCACTGTTGTCATGAGAGCTAGAAATGGAATCTTAAATTTTTAAACTTCTCTTGGGTTATGTTGTCAACATCCTTTCCAAAGCTTCTCTGCAAATTTTAGGTGTAGTCACTGTGGGACTGGTAACCAGAAAGGAGCGTGAACCAAATAAGTATGTCACTGCTATGCCAAATTAAAATTTCTTCTTTGGATCAAGGAATTTATATATCCCTGTGTGTTGAGTGGAGGGCAAGATGTATCTTCTGCTTTGCCTTTTTGGATTGTCATTTAGAATAATGAGTCTGGCTTGACTTGGTGGCTAAGGTTCATTGTTATCCTGAATGAAAGATAAGTCATTTTATTAGGCTCTAATTTATTTTATTAGTCCCTAGGAAGCTATTAGTGCAGAACAGCCACAAATCAATGCTTTCTCTTCATAGCACGTTTTCCAGCTTCTCTCTGCCACATACTAAAGTGAAAGTATCAGTCAGGGAATATAGTTCAAATGCATATAATTCACTGCAAAAGATTAAGGTATTATAAAGGTAATTTTATTCAGTTGGGAAAGATGTATCTAAACTTATGTCTTAAAGGCAGGGGAGCAAATATTTTTACTAAAAGCAGATAAGCCATTGTTTTGAACTGGATAAACTGTGTGACTCGCAAAGAAATTTGCACTTTAACTTTCTACCTGTTTAAGTAGATATTACATTGCTTTTAAAAATAATTTTATGGGGGGAATAAATCCTTGATATTTTCTCACAAGTATTGATTAACAGTTGGCAGTACAAAAGCTCTATAGTAATTATACTTTTGAAAGAACAAAATACAGAAAGAAGAATGTGTAAGTAGAAATAAACACTGCAGTGCCTACAGTGCCTTAAAAAATACATATTGAAATGGAAATAAAACCTAGGTTTTTTATTCTGATTAAAAATGAGAAGAACTTCAAAAAAATCTAGCAGTGTGCCCTACTCAGCTGTATTTTTTAAAGGTTATTTAACACATTTGGGCTCTTAATGCCTCTAATGCTGTGAAGTGTCTCAGGCTGGCCTGGAGTCTGTCCTTCTGTGATAAATGTGCCAGGCAGATGCTGCAGTGGAATGAAGTGTATTAGATTCTGTTTAATCATGCTTGTGGTTTCTGTCTATATTTTTATTAGCGTGCTGGATTTCAAATGTCATTCAGCATAAAAATCAATCCCTATCTGAAAACTGTTTATGTGGGTGGCAAGAGATAAAGATTGTTTTAACTGTGTCCACAAGTGTTTGTTCTGAATGCAAATAACACAACTCACAAGCCACCCTGTATCTTTTATCTCTGTCAATGCGGCTACTGGCTGTAATTTAGAAGAAGCAGCAGACCCCTGTAGAGAAAGAAGGGCATAATGAGGGCAGGAACAAAATCTGAAACAATCTCTAAATGCCTAAAATAAAAGCCAAAGTACCTAGATCCAACAACACCGTTCAGAAACACCCATATAAATGTCCCTGAGGGCATCAGCTGCCCTGACTGTCCCTGCCTGGCCTCTCCTAGGGCCTCCCCTCAGCCTTCCCATGGTCCAGGACCCCACATCAGTGAAGCCTGAGGGATTCAGTCCCTCACCACAGACTCTCCTGGCCATGGCTTTGGGGCTGCTTTGGCTGCCCCATGGGGAGCCTTGACAGGATACCTTGACACTTGGGGAGACATTAATTAACTAAGAACCTGCAATAGGCAGCAAAGTTCCCTTGGAGCATTCAGTCCTTGGGGATTCAGCCAAGAACAACAGCCCCGTGAAATAAAAGAGGTGATCTGAGTGCAGGTCTCAGTCCTGCAGATTGGTCCCTCATTACATCTCCTACTGTCTGAATTCAAAGAGTATATACCAGCTGCAGTTCATATCTGCTTTGGAAATATTGATAAGTAGTAAATTTTTATAATTTTAAAAAGTATAAGCAAGTTTTTCAGCTGTCATTTAAATTCTACAACTGTCAGTCAGTTACATAAATTTTCTCAAATTTATGATTTTCTTTCCAAGTTAAAATGTAGAATGATCATGGTCAGTAATTCCAAAGTTACAGAGGCAACCTAGAGAGATGCTGGATAGGGTCGAGAGAGTGATTTTTTTTTTTCTTTCTTGTTTTGAGGGCGAAAATACAACCCAGAATTCAATCTGTAATAAGGTGTTAAACCCAAAAATTTCTAAAAAAATAACGATTTTTTTAAAGGATTTTGTCTCAAAGCACTGGGTTGTAGCCTGACTTTATTTCTTCAGGGAGACAGGTAAAACATACTGTAAATACTTGAAAGCTAATATCAATCAAATGTATTCAAACTCATGAGAACACATACTGTACAGACAGTTATTCCTTATGGAGAGAACATATCTTCAAAAATCACATAGCTGAATGGTAGACTCTTCTCTCTCTAGACAGTAATTTTTAAATCCATGAACTTTTAATAAATTGGATGCCTATAAAAACATTTGGAATTATTGGAGTGTGACCTTTTCTTTGGGACTAACCTCTAATTATATTGCTTTCTGAATGACTTTTGGGAAGCTTCATTCCCTATAGTTCCAAACTTTTTCACCATCAACATTATCACTGTTCTAATGGTAGCTGTTTCTCTCCAGCCACTCCCCCACCAAGTTAAGGAATACCTGTTCAGGACTTTGCAGAAGTCACAAGCTTTTGTTTGGGATGTGGATTCTTTCAGTGGCTGTAGAGTAGTTATTTTACTTCTTTGTGATGTGAAGGAAGCCTAAGAAAATAAATATGATGCTTTAAATTATCTTGAAAACTGCATTTATAATATTTAGCTGCAAGAGGTGAATGGTTTACATTGCTGACTTTGTCAGTTTAACAGCCTACAGAACAGTAGGCTTCACTAAAACTGAGCAATGTGATTGAGGTGGATGTGGTATTTAGTCATTCTCCTAATCACTTAATAAAATGCAGTGAACACTCTATCTGTATAGGACCAGGTATAACCAGATTTGCTTACTTAATCACTGATTTTGAGAAGATTACAAAGTCAGCAGGAACAGACATGATTATCAAGCATGTATCGCATGATCTGGATTTTTATATTTTTTTTTGGTGTTTGGAACAAATTCTAAAAGAAGATTTTAGAAAATCAGTGGCACAAGGTATGTTTTGTGTATTTCCCAACAGCATCCTTTTCCAGTTCTTTCTCTTTAGTGCGCAAGGCCAGTTAGTGCCATCTGTCACATGTTTGTGATATATAGGCCAGGGAACAAGGGAATCATGCTCTTAGAGTGGAAAATGAAGAAGCCTCCCTGATAGTAAACCCATTTTCCCACTACAGTCAAAGCTAATTCAGGTCCTTGTAAATTCACTTCCTTTAAAGGTGTGAAACAAAATAATAAACTAAATGAAGTTGCAATCTGTAAATCTGTTGTCACTGTGTTCTCTACAGGAAGTTCCATAGACACTCTACAGGTGCCACTTTCTTAGGGCTAAAAATTTCCTTCCTTTCAGAATGTGAAACCTGTGTTTCAGGTACTGCTGTGGCCAAGTTTGATGCTTGCTGATGACTTTTCTGTTAGTGTATAGTCAGGGTGTATTAAGATGGTATTGTTTAGTAATATGCGTATGTACAACTGTTTTCTTTTGAGTAAAAAAAAAAAAATTGATGTAGAATCTTTTATATCTCCCCTCTTAGTGATCAAAACCAGTGTTTTGAGAGGTAGATAAATGGATGTTATTCTGATCTGCTATCTTTTTTTTTTTGTTGACTTTGCTGCTTTCACAAGTTAAATGTTGGTAGCACTAAAATATTACTGTTACCATCAATATTTCTACGCTTACATTAGTGGAATATTGTGAAAGTTATTACAATGTGACCCATAGTAAAGGACAGCTAATATGAAATATGATATTTATAAATATTTGCATTGGACTGTGTGATGATTCTGTTTAAGGCATCTACTTAATACACAGTAGTAGTAATCTGGTTTTCCCTATACATGTTTGATCTCTAACAAAAGCTTGGCATTCTTTAAATTTGAACATACATTATGTTTTAAACACTATTTGTATTATGGAAAGCAAAACATATAAGGCTCTGTACGAAAACAAACAATTTCTAACTTATGCAGGGCTGTGTTTAGAATAAACATAGCATGTTTGGAAACTGCAGCTATGTATAGGAGAATGAAGTTATCTCTGCAAGGAATATCCAACCTTGACGCACGTGTCTTCTTCGGGTATTATAATTTGACAGGAACCACCAGGAAGAGCACAATGTCATTGAAGATGCAGTTTACTTAAGGAGAACAGTTTCTATTTCATTGGAATAATTGAGTCACATATAAATAGCAACACTGGTCAAATACAGCATATTAAATATTAGATGCAGAATGTAGGATTTCAGATCTGGTATCATTGGCAGACGCATCAAATCTGGCAAAAAATATCAGCACCTGAGAACATGACCTTTACAAGATTATACAGTGCTGAAAAGTCACATTTACCACCTACTCAGCTGTATTACGTAGTCCAGTCTTCTGTATTCTGTTAAAGGCAATACCAGTGAAAGCCTATGTAAGTAAAATCTAGGATTTGGGAATTACCTGCAAAGATGTATTCCTCATTTAATGAAATGAAATAAGGAAATTTGTAGCACCACATGAGAATACCGGCAGAAAAATCGGGAAAATTCATAGCAGTGCATGTGAATATCAGGAGAGTGATCTTACATAAAGAATTTATTGGTCTTCTTGTGTGAAAACACAGTCTCCTACTTTTAGGCAGACATCTGTATTATTTAGTACTGTTTTAAGCGGCTCTCCTTCCTGGTTGACTGGAATCTTAGATTAGCTATAATCACTGCATGTCTTGTGATTTTCCCTTTCTCTATAGGTGGTTCATCTCCATAGGAAATATCTTTTTCTTTTTTAAATGGTTTATTTCCTTTTAGTCTTGGTTCACTTTATAAACGGATAAAATGGAAAGCGTATATTTCTATGTAGTATCCATATTGCTAAATATGCTTTATGTGTCATGTAAAACTAACTTGCTGTTCCACAGGATGTCTGAGAAGGGTAAAATTCACTATTATGACCCAAATTTGGACATACAGTAACAAGCTGTCAGATTTACGCTGTCAGTATGTACTTTGTATGTCTCCAAGTTTATAGTTGTACTAATGAAACACTCGCAAATCCTGTGATATGCTTTTGCCATATCTTTTTACACTTTATTGCTATAAAAGGTTGCCTGGGAATTCAGTATCCATAGTGTACAACAACTATCATGTAATTCCACCAGTAGTGGAAGTCAACACAGTACTCCGCGCTAGTTCCAGTGGGTGTTTTGCCTTCTTCAGGCAAAGAAGGCTCCTGATCTCTTCTGTAGCATCTCTAGAAAAGTTTGTGAGAAAGTAGTTTGAGACAGAACAAAATTAAGTTATAAAAAACCCCCAAACAATATTGAGGAGAAGCCTTGTACATAGGTCATAGTGAAAATTCAGTGTTTTGGACTCAAAGATTTCATGATTATTAAAATTCTTATGCTGGATCCTTTCCAATTCCAAGAAAGTTACAAGATTCATGGAACAGAGGTGTGGTTTGTGCTGCTTTTGTTCTTCCATTAGCTTGAGGGTTCTGTACAGCTTTGAAATGTGTGGCAAGAAATCTCCGCTCAACTGTTCCATTCCTAGGATGGAAGCAAGAAACTTTTAGAGGATGACGATCTAGGGTTCTACTCTGCAAGCCTGTAGAGAGTGGTACATCACAAATTAAAACTAATGGGTACTCACGTCACATCAGCTTTGTTTCAGAGTAGAACAAGAAAATCTGGCCCTGCAGAATGTGAATGTAGCTTGCATATTGTAGTACAATGATCTCTTCTTTATATAATACTAACAATCTGGCTTTAATTTTGAGCAAATGTTTTGTATGATTACACAGAAAATTTCTTCCAGAAATACGTAATCAGAAGTCTCTGTTTTCTTTCTGTTGTATTTTGTTGCTACTTTAATAAAAATTACTTTTTGGTCTTTTTTGGTCCTATCCTTTCTCTACTGTTAACCCTTTCTCTTCTTATCATTTCCTGATAAACTTTAGTTGAGCATTCTATACACCAGTTTTATTTTCTTCCCACCTGAAATTTAGAAGTTAGGCTCCTTATTAATGTAATCTAGAAAAAATTCCTCATGGATTTAAACTGACACTTTCTTAGTACTTATATTTTTCCCTTCACAGTGAGACTATTTCAGTTTCTTCTACTTCATTTGGGCTGTTACTTGGGGATTTTTGCCTTGCAGATAGTACATGACTATTAATAAATTCTTCTTTCTCCCTATTTATTTTCCTTCTGAAGTTTTCAAGTCTTCGCTTGTCTCCTCCTTTTCTTAACAATTTCTCGCTCTTTCATGGTAACAGCTATCTACTTTGCTCAACCTGTTTAAGTGAATAGTATCATGTGCTGACACCAAGAAATTGTTCCCAGCTGGTTTG
>WEIT01032357.1:306-12306 GCA_013389985.1 Dryoscopus gambensis
GGCCTGAGGTGTAGGAAGGGCCCCAGGAGCTATGTGAGGAGATTAAAGTGTCTGGGAGGAAAATAAGTCAAGGTAAGGGAGGAGATGGGCAACAACAGGGTGTTGAGGAAGCAAAGGTAAAATGCTGGAAGAGCATGATGGAGTAAAGCAATAAGCGGCTGTAGAAAATGTAGGTTCCATGCTAAGTGGGTGGCATAAGTCAAAGCAGACTCGGATAAGGCTGAGGTGCTCTGTCTCTTCCTTGTCTTGGTCTTCATAAATAAGATCTCNTCATAGAATCTCAGTTGGAAGGGACCCATAAACATCATAGAGTCCAACTCCTGGCCCTGCCCAGGACAAACCCAAGAATCACACCATGCACCTGAGGGTAGTGGAAATGCCAACTGATGTAATTGTCAGGCTTCTCTCTGTGATCTTTGAAAGACTGTGGATTGAGGAGGCTCCCAATAACTGGAGAAAGGTTATTGTTTTACCCATTTGAAAGGGCAAGAAGAAAGGTCTGGAGTACTGCAGCTTGGTCAACCACTATCCCTGAGGAAATAATGGAGTGAGGCTTCTTGGAAGTAGCTTCTGTAGATGCAAAGAAAGTGTTTGCCAGTTTTAGTCAAGGTAAATCATGTTTGATCCATGGGATTACCTTCTGTAATGAACTGAGTAGCTCTGCAGTCTCCCAGTACCTTGAGAGTTGGTTACCAAGAGGATGGTGATGCATAGCATGACGATGCTCTTTACTGAGGTGCTCAGTGGGAGGAATAGGGATAATGGTCATAAGCTGAAGCACAACTGGCTATAAGGAAGAAAATGTTCACTATGAAAGTACTTCAGCACTGGAGCAGCCCAGAGGTGTTATGAAATCTCTTTTTGCTTCCCTTACTGGACTAAGCCTTGAGCAATCTGGCAGATTGAACTAGACAAATTTTCTTGTGTGGTTCTGTGACTCAGTAAATACCATGCTTGTTTTGTTTTGTTTCTTAATGTTTGGATATTGGTATTTAGTTATTGTATATGCTGATATAAATCAAGATTGGCTAATCAGTTATATTTGCATGCAGATTACCATACTTAATAAACTCCAGCACCAAGACCCTAAATAGCTTATGATAATCAGGTAGATGGTGGGTCCCATCTTCTTTGTGGGACTTTCCAGGAGGGATTTAGTCTTTTTGTGCCTTGTTTCTTATTCTTTGAAAAGATCCACTAGCAATCTAATATTCTGACACCTCCAGCAACAATGTGGACCTTTAATCAGATCATAGCACAATTACTCTTACATATCCTTTAATTAAAATAGTTCTTTGCTTTCTGGGTTGAAAAATACATAGTTTTACTTGTTAATAGATATTTTAAAATAAAAGATTTACATAGCTTTGAGGTGACATCACCTTTCAATGCACTGAGAATATCATCAGGTCATGTGTGTCGAGAGCAAAACATTTAGACTTGACTAGCATGTGATGCAGTAAAAGCACTTCTGAGGCTATGAGAGAAACTGGCCAAGTCACTAGTAGGGTCCTTGGCTTGCTTCATGTCTGAGATGATCAACCTGCTTCTAGGGTTTGTTTCTCAGGGAATTTCTTGTTTGTGAATCTTCCCTGCAGCTGCCTTTCCTTTTTGTATCTTCTGGTAGACCTGCAACAGAAGTGAACTGCATGAAGTGGGTGAATGTGAAGTTTGAAGACCTTTTTGGTCCCTGTTTTGGGTTGTGCAGTTATTGTAAGTGCAAGGACCTTCTGTGTAATCACATCTTTTAATTGGATGGCATTCTTTTTAGTATGTATACTGCCTTTTTTCTCTGTGCTGTGGCTCCAAGACACGGTGTATAAACTATGCTGGTACCTGCATAGTTTAAGTACCTACATAGCAGGCACACAAGTGCAAAGTACAATTTCAAAGTATGGAACAATAGGTCTAGAAATATTGTTAGCTTGAGTATAATTTGCAAGGATAGGAAAACTTGATGATTGATAATTTTCTAAATTGAAAAATTGAATAGATGTTTCCCCTCCCTCCCAATCCCTGCCCCAATTCTTGGTAATTTTAGTCCTTTAAAAAAATCTTCAAACTGCAGTAACATTACCAACAATTCTAGTGTTGCAAGGTGAGTGACAAGGAGTATCAGGAACTTAGTACTGTAATGCTTTCATTCTTGTTTGTGCAGTATGAGAGTTGCTCTTTCTCTTCTGTGGGAATCGGCTTTGGAGAGAAAAAACAGCATGACATCTTCATGAAAATGTCTTTCATTTAGTCTCTCAAATAACACTGACCCTGAAGCTTTTCCTGACCGCTTTTTGTTATCTTTGGGGATCTCTTTGGATGAGTAAGGATCTGCAGGAAGTCTATATTATGGTGAAAGTCCTACCTAAGCTTTTGGAGTTTTGTTAATATAAAGCCCTTTGATGTAGTAAAGGAAAGAATCAAGTCAGTGTGATTCAACCATGCATCCTTCTAGATACATAGAATGATTAATAATAGATAGCAGGAGCAAAGAGACTTCTGGCAATAAAGGGAATTATACTCAATGGAGCTGCAGTTTAAAACTGCAGCTGAGTATTAGAGAGGATGTTTCCATGCAATTCCATATCGTTTTTTCTGTGGAGAGCATGGCAGGCGTATGTCATGAGAGACAAGGTTATTCCTAGAGCTTACTGTAAAAATTGCTTAAACTATGTTGACAAGTTGAAAAAAAATCTTTTTTTTTTCTTCACAGTAAGAATCCCATAAGGATTTCTTTATAATGTACTGTATAAAATTCATAGGAAAAGTTGAATAGTGTAAAAGATTGCTTGCATGGATAACTGCTATGTTTTTCCTGTATAAACATTCCACAGAGTATCAGTTCTTGAAGATGCTGATACAAGGAGTTGTCTTAGTGCTCTAAGAACTGGTATTATATATTGTTGATGAAGCTTGATGAAATCGTTAGCAAAACTCCTCTGAGAGTGCCTCTAGTTTTGTAGGCTGTCTCCCTTTGGTCGCCTGGCTTTAAGTGACCCTAAGGAACATTGCATATTTGGGGTGAGTTGTAGAAGCAGCCTGGTCACCCCTGGGGCAGCTGGCCCAATACAGCTCCTGCCCTCCACAGCAGCCCTTCTGCAGGCTCTAGAGAAGGGGTGGAAGCTGTCTGGGTGTTGCTTATCAGATTACCCCAAACATAGGTCCACAGACCCTTCTAACACCCTGTCTGAGTTGAACATGGAAAGAAAAGACACTTCTCTCCCATATTCCTGCGGAGTTTGCTGTTACCCCAGGTGCAGTTTTCCTTTCTGATAACAGCCTTTGAAATCTGAAGAATTGGTTCTTGTACCCCTCAGGAAGGACAGTAATGGGCTTCTCTGAGGACTGTAGTTGTATTAAATATCAAGAAGTGAAGATGACTTCAGTGACAATGTTGTGAGGAAGTTGAAAAAAAGGACATGGAAACCTGGCAAGTGAACCCCAAACTGCTCAAACCTGAGTCAGTTTGTAGGTCTTTATAAAGCACAGTTATTTTTGTAATGAACTGTAAATACCTCATTTTCCATGGAGACCAGAAGCTGCTGTTGCTGTTCACAGTGGCAGTTGGGGCTGGAGCAGCAGAGCAGACTGTGTGTGTTTGTCCTGGAATAGCCTCAATTGCCTGCTGCTGAGTCAGAGTAAAAAGCCCTTGCTGTCCACACATTCTACATCCAAAGTAAGGCCAGAGCTTAGGAGCAGAGCTGATAGCTAGCTATGACACCTTCAAATCTTTTTTCTTGGAGGAAAGATAAAGATTGTAGGCTGCAAAAGCTGTGGGCACTGTGCACCCAGAGACCTCTGGCAGGCTGCCATGTTATTTATTTTGCTTTCCCAGGATGATAGGCTTTCCCTCTACCCCCAGACCTTCCTTCTCAGTTTCTAATGGTCTAACTGGCTGCTGTCAGGGAGTAGCCAAAGCTGTATTTGACCCTTTCCCTCCCAGGAGCAAAGGGTTCATATGCTGTGCTTGTGACCTTCTGTTGTCAAGCCCAGATCTGTGGTGAAATGGGAAGGGAGATGGGTAGGTGGCAGAAAATTTCAAACAATAGCAGTGCAAAGTGCTGATTTCTGGCATTTGGGCTAAAGAACTGTTTCAGAGGTGAAGATATAAGAGATGGTGTAGCATAGTGCTGCTGGAAATGTTTCTTTCTTTTCCTATTTATTTGGTTTGTCATTCTCATCATGGATCTCCATCTAATTTGCTTCATAGGTCTGATGGTTTTATTGAGGTACCAGTTAAATCTATTAAAAAAATTACCACGTGAGAGTCAATGCAGGAAGAATCCCTTATGGGCAGAAACTGGGTTTCCTAGTCTATGAAAAAAGAATAGATTTGACATGGATTTACTATCTGGAGACAGCAATTGCAAAAAGTGTAGAGAGGTTTTGTATTCAACTAAGACTTTAACTTCTGTCTGCCAATTGTTAATACAAAGTAGAGCCACATACTGAATTTTTGTCTATGCCAGTCTTCACTGATTACTTTTTAACAATTGAAATTAAAATTCTTTAAATGCTTGCCTTTTCAGCCTTTACTAAAGCAGATGCTGTAACTTAAGCTCTTCCCACTGAGAAACACTGTGTAGGATTATTGACTGGAAAGGAAAACGTTTTATTTTTTAAAAAGCATGAAGGGCCTGGAGATTGGTGTGACTCATTAAATGGGTCCCCTGTTAAACACATCTCAGATTACTTAGGGTTCAATCCAATTCTCTATTGTTACAAGTGAGAGTTATATCAAGCCTTTAAATAGGAGGAAAGCATCTTAATTATCCATTAAGGGTAATAAAGGAAGTTGGTTATGACACCATTAAAACAACGGTGATGAAAAATCTGTTTCAGTGTTTTGTACTTAAGAAGAACATGAGATTTGGATGTCATCTGTACTGCAGCTAGCTCAGTGCTGTATTATTATGAGAATCATGGGGGTTTTTTAATTGCCTTGTATTGCCCACCTAAGTGTGAACTAGACTGTTACGTGACAGTGGCACAGAAGACATGGAGAATTGTGATCTGCTGTCTGTACAAAAAAGATCCATCCATCCATCCATCCATCCATCCATCCATCCATCTATCCATCCATCCATCCGTATCTGTAGATATGTTTAAAACAAATATTGTTTTATTTGAAAAAAAGCCTTATTCAGTCATGTGATGGTGTTCTCTCAGTTTTATATGAGAATATTTTGTCTTCCTATACCTCTTGCTTCTATCATAGCTTTAGTCCATATCCTTTTGATTATCGCGGTTACAAGTGCTTGTATTCCTTTTCTCAAACTTTCATTAAAACTTTATTGTTTTAAGCTTCTTTGCTTGTTTCTGTTACAGCACTTACAGGGAAAAATACTATAGAAAGAGGTACTGCTCATGGTAAAGCTTTTGAATATAGGCCTCTAGGTAGCTCCAATAGTACTCTCTATCTTTGCTTTCTTGGTCTGATTATGATTTTGTTTTATGTTTTCTTATTTAAGAGAACATACTGTATTATATAGTGAGAAAATTATGCCAGGTTTTAAAATTATTTTTATGTTTTTAGTGTGTTAACAGCTATGCAGATTTATTTTACACAGGAAATAATCAGCTGTGTAGATATGAAAGGTTAACTGGGAAAGGTATGGATTAAAGAAGAAAAAATTCATCATCAGTCATCAGAACAAAAATATTGATATGCAAATAAAAAGATTTACGTGAACAGAACTGGCGGTTCATTGAGAGAAATGTGCCTTTAACCCAGTCTGAAATAATTTCATAATTGAGATTGCATTTTAAAGAAACGATGGCTCTGTAATTTATAACATCATTTGTTTTGTCCCAGACAGTTTAAAACCTTACCTTTCCGCAACACAGTCACTTTTTATCTATGTAATTCTTAATAATTTATGCATGAATTTTTTCATTTCTTCTGAAAGACACAGTGCTGGTTGTATTAATATATTCATAGAGGCATAATTTGTCCTGATATTAATTAAAATCATGCTTGCAGGGCTACCTGCATTAAGATGAGAGTTTCCCCTGCATCAGTTAGCTTTGATGGTAGCCAGGGGTGATCAGGCAGTGCTTGTCTTAGCAATACTTGCCACTTCTCCAGCAATTTCCATTTCCAAAAACTATACAAATAAATGATAACTCCAAGTAGCTACCCTTATGTATATAACAAATAACCATACTTTGCTTGACCTTCTGGTCTTGTAATTTGAAAGACCCAAAGTTAAAAAACTTAAAATTGAGAGATCAGGAACCTGCAGCTTTATGTCTGGGGGTTGTGGGAACGTTAACAACCACTTTGCATGGGGAGAAAATGGTGCTGAGTAACTTTTTATTTACACGGTAGGAAGAATGGCGGGTTAGACCTTCACCTTGTTAGAGGTCCTCAAGCTCTTCTCCAAGGTTGATTGTGCCACCTTTGGCTTTTGTGGCTCATAATATGTCAAATTGTACAGCAATTTTTTGGTGTGGTCATTGGAAATAAGGTAGGAGATTTTCAGATGTAATCTCTTTTATTCCCACCTACAGCCATGAAAATTTTCATATCCTTCTTATTGCAGCAATTTTTAAGTCACTCAGGCATCAAATTTATTTGCTCTTGTGACTATATTTGCTTTTAAGGATATGTCATTGCAATGTTTTTAAAGTTATTTCTGGACTCTTGAAGCAGCCTGGAAATTTGGTTCAGCCCTGACCTGTTTGGTCCAGAGTTCCAACATTGACCTTAGAAAAAAACGAATTAAATCAAAAAAAGGTGGGGGGAGGGATAAGAGAAAAGGCAGCCAATCACTGAAATGTATTTTATAAACAGAAATGCCTAATGTTAGCTTCTTGAAATTGTGGCAATTCTTTGCCCATTCTGTCTTACAGTGCTCAGGATTACCACCAGCTTTGCTACACAGTTAGCAGGATGTGATACTAAATGAGACATGCTTACGTGTTACTAACAATTGGTTCATATATGCAAACTTGATAGAGTAAATGGTTTAAATAAAGCATGGAATGCTTCCATAACATAATAGCAGTAGTCAGGGGCCAAAATACTATTAGGAATCCTTTGCTTGCAATCTACAAGTGATTTTTATTGAGCACTGCATTCAGAAGTACATCCATTTTCCTCAAATTAAATGAAAGAATAGATAAAAAATGGCCTGGTTTCAGTACACACAAATTTTCAGTTGTTTTATTAGTTACAATACAGGATTTTGCAGTCCTACTGATTTGCTAGACTTACATCTGTACGTAAAGGACTAGATTGGGTTGTATAGCTCCAGCTTTGCCATTCTGGCAGGGGCATTTTAGTGTTCATTGTCACTTTAGAGAAAGATGCTGCATTAGGAGCAGTTGTTTTTTAACTACATATTTCCAGAATTTTACTGTTAGGGAATAGCCTTAATACCCTTCTATTGTAAGTTTTTTGTAAATGAAATTGTCTGTTTTCATTTCTGCTTTCTCTTTGACAAAATTGTATTAAGAACTGATTAGGTGGTTCTGCAGGAATATGGATGTCTTATTACTGATGCAAAGTCAAATAAACATTTAGACCTAAGCATATTGGAATGTCTCTCACATAAAACTTTTCTTCTAAGATTTGTGATTCCGATAATTTAAGATGACATACACATTAACGAGTTTTGAGGAGCAGTTCAATCGAACAGGTGAATCTGCGACTCAAGAGATTTCTGTTGTTAGATGTTGCTTTATAATACTGCTTTACAGAAGCAACAGTTTTTCTTAATGGCTTCACTCTTGAAAGCAAAGTGGAAACAACTTTGAAAATTAGTGAAATCTTCAAGATTTTTTGTAGTTATTTTGTTCTTTTTATTTAAAAAAGCTTTTCTATAATTGAGAATTTTTTTTCAGTTTTGTTAGTTTTGCACCAATGTCTGTTTTCAAATCATTTTTCTCTGTCTTAAGCCTGTGCAGTCAGATGTGGCTTTAGATGCTGTGGGTGTTACCTAGTATGTGAATGTATATACTAATGTGATAACACATGCAAAATGTGCTGGAGTTCTTTGGTAGAACTCCAAGACAGTGTTTACCTGCTAAGGGAATATGTAAGTTGTGAGGTATCACATTGTAGCAATGACAAAAGTCAGCTAAATATTTGTCTTATCTATAAATAGTCTGGCTTGGGTACTGGAAGCAGCCTGGATTAAACTCCATGAGCTCTAGAGAGCTGTTTGTGCCAGGCAGGGCAGCCGTGGTTCGTAAGCTGAGGCTGAATGAGGCACCAAAGGCAGCTGCATTCTGCAGCACAGGAATGTGTGCTCAGGTGACACCTTGGCTGGAAAAGGAGGCACGTCAAACCCACTTACACTGGCTCTGCAATACAGGGGCCATGATCTGGTGGATACTAGCCTTGGAATTGTGTTATTTGTACATAAGTCAGACCTTGTATTGTAAGAATTGGTGGTTTCAGCACCCATGGCGGGACAGTTTTTCAAATTCACAGATTCCACTCGTTCAAGGTAATGTCAAATGGCAGCATTGCTTGATTAATAAATAAAATACTTGTTAGATCTGATTTTCAAAAATATTGTTTGTCTATAGATGTTCATATTGTTCAAATACTTGGTTTTCCATGTAGCCCTGTTCTTGTTAAACTACTTATCCTACACAAGTTCAAATAAATTTGCAGCCACTTGATTAGGCTTTTAGTAGCTGACCATGACTTGATATATGCTCTTCATCAAAGTTCTCCAGATATTTTACAGCTAGATAGGAAAGGATGGATCAGCAAAACTGATCCCACTGGAATAAATCACTCCATAGAGTAACATCCCAGTAACCATGCTACTACTGTTGCCTAGTGTTGTCCAGCACTGCATGGGTGCATTTCACTCCCTTGTGGACCCCTTCAAGAGGTGGAGAGAGCAGTACGTGGCATCACCTTGTCACTGCCAGTGTGGTATGGTCAGCTAAGAAGCAAAATTACCTGAGGGTAAACAACTGGGATTAGATGTTCGAACATAAAACTGTCAGTGAAACTTAGCTGCTGTATTTCTATTTGGATGACTGTGAATCACTACAGTAGCACCAAATTGTGCTTATTAAACAGTTCTTCAGCTGTTGGGTTTAATACAACGTGAAACTAGAAGGATTTAAATGGTACTGATGCTCCTGTATACAACTGACTTACATCTGCTATGTGTTCAGTCCTCTTTGCACCTGGGTAGAAGGGGAGGCAGTTTGTCTACGTGATGATTTTCTAAAAAAGATTAGTCTTGGAGAGCACAGAGGAAGCATATTTATTTCTTTACTGCTGTGTTGTATTTAACCTGTCTCGTGGCATATGTCAGGTACCTCTCAAATGATAAGTTATCCAGGTACCAGTTGAAAAGAGTTGGTTCATTTCTGCTTGAATGCCAGATGGAGTCATCCAGAAATGACCCTTGCAGTCCTGCTTTTAGTTGTAAAGGCAGAGATCACAGTAAATTGTTAGCATCAAACACAATAGCCTGCAGTAGGTTGTTAGCTTCTGTGTTTGGTGCTGATGGACTACTATACCTCACCAAATAGCATATCCATAGCTCTCAATTTGTCTCCATACAACACTGTTCTCCTGAATCTCTCTTTTTTTTTTTTTCCTTTTCTGGGTTCCTTTGATTTATTAGGGGGAAATCCTAATGGCAACGAAATATTTATACCTCAAAACTGTGTCAAAGTGGTCTGTTACCTTTCTTGTCTTCAACAAGTTCATTAGTCATGTCTTAAAATTCTGCATATAAATTATTAGTATTACACAAGTAATTGTCCAGTATGGATTAGGCTCATTCATTCATAGCTGCTTCCCTGTTTTCTCTCTTTTCCCAAGGAATGTTAAAATATCCTGAGATGCATTAGTTCTCATTTTCAGTGAAGAATTATTTTCTGCCTGTTTGTCCTTTCTAGAACTTCCTCCCTGCACTCTGCAGATCTTCCCAATTTAAAACCATCTGTTCAGCAATTGTTAACTCTTTGCTTCAGACCTAGTAACTTCACTGTGGAATGAGTAAGTCTGACATTTTCACTTACAGCCTTATTAACAAAGTGGTGTGTTCCTGCCGGGATGTTTATAGGAGTAGGGGGCATCTTCTTCTCACAGACTTCCTGTGAAACAACAAATTGTTAAGTAAAAATCCAGAATCTGGAAAGCAAGATTTAAATCAATCAGCTGTTAAGGCTATTGTGGGCGTGCATACCATGTCCATAAGGAATCCAGGTCTTTTCTGTAACGCAGAAGTTATCTTTGATGTGAAATTGCTTACTGTCCTTGAGTCCTGTTAGCTTTTACATCTGTGTAAATGTTTATAATGTTGATGTTGTTTCCTTTTTTTATTCCTGCCCACACTATTACTTTTCTACCTCCAGACTAGCAGAGGCACTTTGAACATATTCATGCTGACCCAGAATGCCATGAGGGTAGATACATTTTCCTGGTGTCAAAAGTGGAGTATATATTTCTTTCATATTTCTGTACCACTTTTTGCATAGTACCCAGTTTTTAGTGTGGTTTTTTCCTGCTTATAAACAGTGAATAAATTTGTCAGGCATGGTACATGTTCAAAATCAGTGTGCTTTTTTCAAAACACATCAGAAATTATTTATAAAGATTTTAAAGCAATGAAATAAACAGCTTTATAGCTACAATGGCTTTCAAACAAATTAACCAAAATTATATATTACAATATACAACCAAGAGCTGAGCTCTTTCTTGTATCCCTCTATTCTATTCCCTGTGATCCTTTGGGTGGCACAGGGGGCAGAGGACAGAGGCTATAATGAAAAAGATGATGTGGATTTGTTGGAAAGAGACAAACACTTTTCATGAGTGCTAGAGTCGTTCATTCTGATAGCGGGAAAACTATTTCTGTGTTTCCCCATTCTGTGACTTGTGTTTGTCTATTGACAGTTGAGTCCTATTCACAGGCTAGAATAATTATCATCTGTGTTACTGTAAGTGATTGTCTGAAGACATACATGAGATAAGACCTGTAGGGAAAAATAATCTTTTATTAGAACAGCTGATAACAGCTGGAAAAACCAGACAGGCTGAGAGGCACACATGCCTTTTGTCTTACTTGCTTCTCTCTGTTGAAAACTGACTCCTGCACTCCAGTTTGGAAGACTAGTCATTGCTCAAGTGCATTTGGGGAATACTAATTTGAGATCCTAATTAGTCTCTCCCAGATAGTGAGTAACTTTTATAAATGAACAGCACTATCAAAACCTAATGGCTGTATTAGGACCAGGACATAGGATACTGTAGGTAGTTTATCTTACTTGAGAGGAATTTAACTCAGATGTAAAGTTGCATGTTGGAGACAGATGCATTCAGCTAAACAGCAGAGGGACCGAAAAGCTGCAGGACACTTTTGATTGCCAAGAGCTGGCTTCTGGGTTATAGTGCTGACTGCTTCACTGAAGCAGTGTCAGTGCCTCCACCCATTTTACTTTCTTGTTTTTTGGTGTCACTCAGGTACTCACTGAATAAATGTGCTTCTGTTGGAAAACAAGTAGCTGAGTAAATAGGTTAAGTTGACAGTTCGTGATCTACAACAGAATACATTAGCAAAATTTTAATATTATTATTGACTCACAGTTACAGTTCAATAAGCCATTTACCTCAAACTAATTGTTAAATAAACAAAACAGGAAGCTAAAAAAGGAAGCACATCAAGAATCTGAATCAAGGAAAAGCAACAAGAAAACCATCTTATTTTTCAGTTTGCTTGCTAGAGCCCTTTTAAATATAGCTAAATCAAAATAGTAAACTGCTCCACACATTTAAGGTATAATAGAAAGGGAAACCATGCACGTGGTTGATGAGCCTTTGTTTTTGCAGACGTGACTGGTTTTCTCATTTGCAGAAGCATATTTGCTGTGAACAAAGGCTTCCTGATTGTCATATGAAGTTGACTAGAAAGCTATCCTGCAGCTAGAGAGATATCAAATATTAATATTTGTGCTTGTATAGCCAAAGGTGTGTGTATTGGATAGGTCTTGAGTCTGGATGTTGCTACAGTGTCTTGTAAAAGC
>WEIT01032359.1:6621-26138 GCA_013389985.1 Dryoscopus gambensis
GACCAACAGGGTGTGAGGTCGTATTCTGAATCTGTCAGAGTTTCTGGGATTATTTGTTTGTTGTTGTTCTTTTCTTTGTACCACTACCTTTGTAGTTTGTAATATTCTTAGTAAAGAACTGGTATTCCTAGTCCCATATCTTTGCCTGAAAGCCCCATAATTTCAAAATTATAGCAATTTGGAGGTGGGGGGGTTTACATTCTCTATTCCAAGGGAGGCTCTGGTTTCCCCTGGCAGTCACCTGTCTTCTAAACCAAGACATGTTCATGAAAGACTGCTTTGGGAACCAGTCTTACTGATCTACAGTAGAAAAATTCAGCAGTCTGGCAGTAAGATATGTAGATTTAGATGATATAAACATCTTATGAAATACTGATGAAATCTTCAAAAAGGCTGATGTGCAGCACTGCAGGAACTTTATATTATTCCTGTACTTGCAATAGACACATTCTTATAGAGATTTAAGAGGCTTTGCCCTATAAATTAATGTCTTTGAATTGAGGAAACAATCAGCAAAGTGCGAACTGAAATCTAGACAAAAGGTGCCCCTACAGTTCAATTTCCTTTGCGGTTTCTTACTTCAAATAAGTTCACAACTGCAACCTTCATTTGATTTTTATATCAAATAAAACTATGGTAATTCCCATCATTTTCTTGGAAGAAGATTCTGTGTTAAAAGCCCATACTTTTAATGGCAACTGTTAATCATGTTAACAAATTTTAAAAATGAAAAAAGACATTTCCTCTGATCTTTTTGTGTTTTTTTTTTTTGTTTTTCCTACATAGAAATTTTTTTCAAGATATCTGGATAATTTTTAAAAACTATCTGGATAATACCATTTTTTAGAAGTAACTTCAACCGGTTTTTATGAAATTTTGGTGTTTATTTTCAAAATTATTGAAAAAATAAACAGGTTAAAATAAGAGATCAGTTAGTATAAGAATGTAATTTGTATCTATCCTTTGACTTCCCTGAGCTTCCGTATTTCAGAAATTAACACAATTATCTTGCTTCTAAAACCTCTGGAAAAAAAAAGCTGTTTTTTTTTTTTTTACTATCCTAATTTCAGCTCTTTCATTCTCTGCTCTGAAAAACATGTACACTCTTAATTTGATCTTTTTTATGACAGCACTTACACACTGACACACTTTACATGGTATAATTACATAGTTATTTTATCTGTCTTGCTCCTCTGGTACACTGTCACTTGTAGTTAGGACATAAAACTGGAAGACTAACAAATCCCTTGACTAATTTTGCTGGAGACAGTCAGCAGGCTGTGGTCTCAAGTTGATCACTGTGTTCATAAAAAGGTTGGTATAAATAATGCAACATATGTCATATTTCTAGAAGTAGCTTAATTATTTAAATTCCTTTTTCTGGTGTTCTTGACTTTGTAACTTTATTATTCTCTTAACATTTTTGACATGAGTTTATGAGAGAGATAAGAAATACTCCTCTATTTAAATAATAAAACTTGAAGTCACATAGTCAAACCCTCAGTTTATAACTTTGCTAAGGAAATGCAACATATATATAGATTTTGTCTCCTCTGATTCAGCTTTCATTATGAATACGATACTCTGTGAATATCTGAAGTATTACAACATGCATAATATATTCCTGGAATTTTCATAATACCATAGAGCACCTCATCATTTTTCATTGAAAACTTGGAGTATATTTGCTATTTATTTTGCGTTGATTTTATGTTTAACAAATGCATCACAAAATTTAATGAAAATTACTGCTTAAGAGTAGTTCAGTGATGATGATACTAGGTAATTTCTCATTGTAGAATGCAATGATCCAGTTAATCTTGCAATTATGTGTGATGTCTTTTTCATGTCTCTAGAAACAAAGTCTATGAATTTAAACATATATTCTTCTAAGATGTAGGTTGCAAAAGCTTTTTAAGGACAGTTTTCAATAAATAAAAACTAACCTCAGAAAGATCTAGATTACAATCAATAAAAATATGTTACTTTTCTAAAGAAATAGAAATAATCTTCAGAGTTAAAAGTTGAAATAAATTTAGGTGGCATGTAGGAAATGGAATTACAGAAAACCCCCTGACTCTGACAGAGAACACACACAGCATTGTGCTTGAAGAGATAGAAATGGATACATGTTTTGATCTGCGACCTTGGCAAAGGCTGCCGGAGTTAGGACAGTGAGCTTTTTCAGTTTAAAGCAAGAATGTATTTTCATAGTTTTAAAATATGCTTTGTAAAGGCAGAAATATATTTTACTAAGTAAAAGTGTTTTGTACAAGTAAAAGCTATAATGAGTAAGTAGAGGATTTTTAAGTTTAGCAATAAACCTTATAATAAAACCTATTAGAAACTTAGAAAGTAATAAGGTAGGCCTTTGTAGCAGACCTAAGTAGCAGTAAGATGATTGGTTAAGAAAATATACATTACAGTGGAACCATGTAAAACATATTAGATAATGATTGGTACAAAAATGCTGGTGAGCTTTGTGGCATTTGCTTATTGACTTAAAAAAGTATATAAGACCTTGTAGCTAAAACTACTGCGGCTTCTGATGATAACGGCGTTACTTGTAATATCTCTCCTGTCTCATCCTTCACTGAGACTGATCCTGCAATAAACTATCTTTGTAACTTCTCTCAGTCGTCCCCGTCTCTACAAATCCCGACAGCAGTAAGAGAGGTGGATTACAGAAACTAAAATGCAATTTCAGCTCCAGATCTAAAAAAAGTTTGGTACAAATCTGCAAAGACCATAGGAACGTCAAATTCTTCCTGTCTTCCATAATTAATTTTTTATATTTGTTTCCCATGCACAGTAATTTCCCTTCAACATTATCGTATTAACATTTTGTCTTTTGCTTTTACATGCAATATAACCTGTTTCTTTCTCTCTTTCTTCTTTTTTTTTTTTTCCACACAAACACACACACAGAGTCCAGCTGGGCTTGATGTTCTGGACAAGAAGTTCTCGGGTTTTACCTACCAACATAATGCATTTGGAGAAGCCTTCTGCAGCAGTGTAGCCTGCAGGGCTAAGTACCTGTTGTAAGCCTCAGAGTACAAAAGTTATTCTTATGAAGAACTCCTGGTTTTCATCTGTCAGTCTTCACCTCCTGTTTTTAAGTTTTGCTCATTTGCTCATTCTACCACATCCTAAATACCCATATCAGTTTTTACTCTTTAAGTCTTTTGTATCTCTTTAGCATTTTCAATTGATGTATACCTTTAAGATTGTATATAGTGCTACCAAAGTCATCTGTCATCTATTTATTACCTGAAAATTATAATTATAATTATATGCCTTGAGTCTCTCTATTAAGTCTACGAAAAGCATACTTCCCTTTAATATTCTTTTATTTCCATGCTGCTTTTCTTCTACTACCTTTCTTTATATAAAAGAGTTGGCAAATCATGAGGAAACACAAAGCTGATCTGCACTGAACTGAGCTAAAAACTCGTCACGTTAATTTTTCACACAGTGTAGTGTTATGTTCCCAAAGATGCCCAAAATGACATGTAAATGTAAAAGGATGTGTGAATCATTGTCAGAATCTGTAATTTTAATGAAAGCATAATATCAGTAAAAAGCATGTTTTCTTTTTTGAATGAACTTGACTTTCGTATTATTTAAATTCAAATTTCATTTTAATTAGAAAAATACATTAAATAAATTATGATGAGTGACATTTTAATGCTGAGAGGGAGAAAAGGAGTGAAAAGCCTACATGAAAATTTTCTTCTCTTAAATAAACAGTAAAAATTTACTTTCTCTCATTTATTACACTTCCTTACATTATGAGAAATGCACCATCACATAAAACTAAATCCCTATAATAGGTTATCTGAATTAATTTCAAGTCAAGTAAAAAAGTTTCAAGTAAACCTTCTTTGTAAAAATGCTGTTATTTTTCAAAGATTACTGGCATAGTGTAGGAAGAGAGCCAAGGAAATACAAGAACAGCCTCTCGGGTTGTAAGAAAAATTCCATTTACATAAAAGAGGATCAAGCTGAAAATTAACACCTTTTTTTCAGAATACAAAGAAAACAAATTCCGCAAACATTAATCTCTGGGTGACATTTTGATATCTAATTGCCTGGGGAACCTACCTCTTCTTAGATTTCCTCTGCATGGGAAAATATAGGCATTTCAGGCACCACCAAGTCTAAAAAAGGCAGAATAATTTCTGCTGTATGATACTAAGAGTTGTTGTCTTCTCTGGCAGCCTCAGAGCTCAGGACCTTCCTGCTCACATGTCTGGAGACCCAGGCTGAAGGATTCAGTTGCCGCTCTCCTCTTTACAGGGTCGACCATTAGCAAAGTTGAGCTGCTGACCCAGAGACGCACCAGGGGACTCTGACATGGTTGGTCACACAGACTGCCGCAGCAGCGCCCGAGCAGCACCTACACACTGGACTCACTTATGGCACAAGCACAGGCAGCCAAGTCCCCTCCTCTTGGGCTGGCCGAGAGAGACGCTCACCAGTGTGGGCACACACACAATTTTACAATTGCACTGCCAGTATCCCAGACCCTCTTGCTCATCCCACAAGTCTCCTACTCCCTGACAGGTCCAGCAAAAGGACGTGCGCACTCACATATATTGGATGGAGAGAGATTTTGTAGAGAGAGAGCTGAGAAAATAGTTACTGAGAAGATAGGACAGATTGCATTGATCAGGTGCAGGGTTCGGTCAGGCAGGCATAAGGACCACCCACATTTTTCATGTCACCAGTCCCTTTTATACCCATTTTGTTTCTCCCTGACCCCCTTCCCCTGCACATTCATCAACTGGCATAGTCCCACTGACAGCCCATCCCCTAGCCCCCAGCATCCTGGACCCTCCTTTTTCCATCCTTCTCAGAGAGAAATATCATTGCTTTATCTGGCATGGATGTATTCGATGTGAGAGGTGAAGCAACTGCACATTTCAGATACCTAAAAAGAAGACTTGGTATGAATTAGGCTCAACCTGGCCAAGTCTGAGGCATTTGTGGATGTGAAAGAAAGCAATTTCTAAAAAAAACAATTAAGAAATGTAGATAACTACATGGTTAAGATATCAAGGGTCTGAAAGAAGGTAATTAATGATCAAAGAAATGGTACTTTGGGTTTCATATTACTAAAAAGCTTAATGTCTCTTGTGGAAGTACTTGACAATATTTTCCTTTGGAAAATGTATCAGAATGTAAGAATAAGTCTGACACGTGGATTATGCATTATGTATGAAGTACATACAAGATAAATCTCCAGATAAGACCTTTTTTTATGACAATGTTAATGTTTACTGTGGCAGTCCTCTTCATGTCGGCCTCTGTTTGGGAATTCAGTGAATGGATTTCCTGCTATAATCAGCGAAAGCATGAATGTTTCCATTATTTATCATTAGTCTGAACTTTGAAACAAACTGGGACTTGTTCTTTACCTTCAGATATTCTATCACACACTATATAGTTCTGCTACCTGTCTGACTCTCTTTCATATGTGAACCTTGATGCGAAGATATATGGCTTAATGCTTACAACAGATTGATTTTGAGAGGACTTTCAGCACTTTATAACATCAGAACTGAAAAGTACCTGAGTTGTACTAAAGGAGAGGTGATAGAGAAGAAAAATTACTGGAATCTAGCAGAACACTCACTTCTGTGTATGGAACAAGCTAAACAAGAAGTAGAGGTATTGGGCCTTTACCTGAAAAAATATTTCCATTTCTGAATGTTAAACCGTTCTGTAATGCCAAACTTTCTCATTTTCTAAATGAATCACTACTTGTTGGTATACAAGTTTGTCTGTAACATTGTTTAGTAAAAGCTCTAGCTCTTAGCAATTAAATTAAACCTCAAAATTTCTAGCATCATCTTTTCTTTGAAAGCATCATTTCTGCAGTTCCTTTTCTCAGATCCCCTCATTAGAATTCAGTAGTGTTCTGGATAGGCAGGTAAGATCTGTCAGAGCAAGAAAAGAAAATTCCAAGAGTGACAGAATTTGACATAACATCAGTTTGTAAAGGTTAAAATTCTTTGAAAAGCAGGTTTTGGAAATGCTTCTTATGCACACAGTGGAGTGCCACTCAGCTCCAAATGAGTGGCAATAAAATATCACTTATTTCTTCATGTATAGTTGGTCTGATTCTTTCATACAGTAATAGGAAGAAGCTATTAAGTAAAGATACAAGTCTGAAATGGTAGATGTTTTCAACCCAGGGTATTTTTAAAAGTACAGCAACTAACTAATTAATGAACTTACTTTATGTTTCCAACACCTGCATTGGGCACTGACAACAACTGAGTAGTAAGCAGGTCAAGAAGTGAGGAAATCACAGAAATCACATTAAAGAATAAATTTTTTTTAATATTCACTCTTTTTTTACATAATAGTTTTGTATTCTCAGAGTTTATATTAGTACATTGTCAGTGAAGCTTAGCTGAAACCTGCATTTACTAAAGAAATTAATCATCCAATTTTTAAGAGAAGAAAGAGGTGCTACAGCATCACAGAGAACTTGAGAAACAAAATTAATTGTATTAACATTAAAATTATTTGTATTAATACTAGTAATATTCATACACACTGGCTCCTAAATTAACTTCATTTTTTTTCAAGAAGTGTCTCCAATTTTTAGGGCATGGCCAAAAATAGACTTTGAATACATAAATACCTGTAATTTCTCTGAATTTTTTTTTCAATATTCGCATGGGCCTTAACACTGACAGAACCAAGACATACCTCAGGAGCTACATGGAGTTTGCTTAAATGTAGGTGCTCTACTAGGGGCTATGTGACATGGACAGTGAATAAGGTGGCTTGGGGCTGCTGGGGAGTCACTTGCATGGCTACTGACAAAGTGAGTAAATGAGAAATGCAGACACCAGCATTGCTGTGTTGCCCTGCTCACCCAGCCTACTCAAATTACAGAGTGAAGAAGCTGAGGTTTTGTCTCGATGTGGTTTGTATTTACAGTTTTAGGTGTGCCATACATATTTGATGTGCCCTATATCCCCTAATCATAGGTCATATAGGAGACTATATTACAGTTCAGAATGCTGCCACTCTGGATTTGTGCATGGCTAGGACCGTGGACAACATAAATCTAAAAGCAACTACAAGAGTGGTATGCTTAAAAATTGTTATGCCCTTTTTCAAGTCTCATAATGGCTTTCTTACTTTGTTAACTTCTTTGTTAAGAAAAAATGGTTACCTGAAATGTGTCATTTTTATTATTATTCCTGCTTAATTTTTATATTTTACGTAGTTTAAAAGCTGAAACCTGGAGAACTAATGAAACTGCAATGCCACTGCACATGAGAATTTTGAACAGTTATAAAAGAATGTCATTCATTTAGACAAATTTTTTTCACTACATTTTAAAATAATTGCTTTCTTTTTGATTTAATGAGTATGTGGGAAAAATTCTCATTCCAGTTAAAGCAAAAGTTGAAAACAGGAAAAATAATCTTAATGAGCAAAAGAAATTTTAGTCCTCTTTTTAAAATGAGAAAGAAAAGAAGTAGCAGGCTGAAGTAATTTGTGCAAAATTATCTCCAGGTTGCCCTTAAATATATATGCTGCTGTAAAATATTGTAAACAATAATGCTTACTACACTTGTAATACTTGGTGGTTGCAGCCAGTACTAGTCAGGAAAATTATACTTAATTTATAAGTTAATGTAACCATAATGTCCAAGTTTTTCAGAAACATGTCAGCAAGATTCTTTTTGTTGTTTCTTAGAGGAAAACAGTAAAAGACTTATAAATTTTCCCAAGGAAGTAAAAAGAGTCTCTTGGAAATGCTGCTGGGTACAAGAGTACATGCCACCTCTTTTCTAGTAATATATTAGTGAATAAGTTTTTTCAATGCTTGCAGTTCAGGGAAAATAATGAAAGGAATTGCCACTGCTCATTGTTATTTACAGAAAAAGAATGGTTTTACAATTTCCATGTGGCTAGGCTTGCAATATACTTCTAAATACACCTTTTTTTTTTCTTTTATAACAGACACATTTTCCTTTGAAAATCTCTGCATGTCATCATGACTTTATATGATACCTTCCTTGAACCCAAAGCAGAGCTCTGAAGAGTTTCATGTTGTGCAGGTGCCATGACTTGAATACAGTTGCTATGGAGTTTCTGAAATGTCATACAGAAAACTTCCTGCAATAATTCAACCACCCTCTGACTTTTGAATCAAAAAGAAAAACATATATAATCTTCTACAGCAATCAGATAATAGATGCTACTGTGACTATAGAGCTGTTAAGTATTTCAGCAAACACTTCAAGCTGCAGAAAAAAAAGAAGTTTGCTTCTTTGCTGTCTGGATACAAAATACATACTCTAACTAGCTGTCCTTTCAAAATTTTAATTATGGCACTTTAATAGTTTTATGGAACTGTCAGTTTCTAATCTTTTAAAAAAGATCTGAAATCACTCTTCAGTAGTATTTTTAATTTTTTACAATTTGCTTTCCTATAAGAACAATAATTAGTTGTCTAATCCAGAAAAGACAAGTTCTGGCAAAACATCAATATTACAAGAAATGTTAATTATGTTCATTGTTACTTACATAAACACTTACTGAAATCCAGAAAAAATTATTCTGAATTTCTACACAGCTACTCTGCCAAAACTCTGAGAGCATCTTCTATATCAACTCAGCAATATTTAGGCAACAAATCAAATGGAGGGGAGAAAGTAAAGTTTTTTCTTTAAGCAGGACCTTCTGTATACAGAATTTTGTGCAGAACAATGGGCATAAAAGCTAGCACCTCAGTGAAATCATAATTTTATCATTCTTTTTAAGGATGATGTATCATTTTTAAGAATATATAGAATTCCACAACACTGTGGTTTGAATAAAATGATGAAATAATTTGTTTTGATTCTTCAAACCTGAGGGCAATTTGGCCCAAGCTATAATACATCCTTATTAGAGAAGAAAAAATAGCAAAATAACCATCCAGAGTGGAATTTTGCATGTGAAAGGAACAATAAAAATGTTCATTAGCCCTTTTGTGAATTTAAGTGACTGAAGCATTCGGTACATATTTGGTCATAAACAATAAAAAGAAAAGGATGAATGTTCTTAATTATTTTCACGGTAAAATAACCCCAAAACCTCTATGAAGGAAATAGAGAAGATCAGATTGATAAATGTCATACAAGGAGAAGACATTTTTCAAACGTGAATGATGAGGTAGAGTTGAAGCCAAGATACTTACCTTTAAAGAAGAGGGCCTCAATGCTGTGATCGCTCTTTAAAGCATCTTATTCCATAGTTTGAGGTGAGATAAAATCTGACCATGATTAGGTCTCTGTTTTCTAAAGCCTGGCTCTGGCTCAGCAGTTTTCAGATCTCCCTTATACAAACATCCATTACTTATTTCCCCACTTAACTGAAGAGGTGACTGAGCCCAAATGTGTTCTAGTATACTGGGCATTAAACTATGAAACTTAACTTAGGATTTATCTCATACGATTTGTAATAGAAAAAAACCCCTGGCTTAATTGATAATTTGAGAGTTACTTTTCACTAAAAGGCCTTTGAATGCTGTAAATTGTTGCATGCTTGTGCAAGGCAGTAGAAATGGCTTTGGCATGGTTTGCAGTTGTTTTTGATTTCCAGACAAGGGTTTGATCTTGCAAGAAGTATATAATCAAAACTAACAGTAATAAGAAAAAGTGTATATTTTTATCTGGATTTTCACTGTAAAGAATCAGTTCCAACTTGGTGTTACGAGGCAAGTCACTAATGAACACTTAACTACTGCCCATGCCAACAACTGTTAAGTGCATAATCTTCAGGGTAGGTTTTGCTAGAATGTGTAACCTTATACAATATCAAGAATCATACTAAATACAGTCTGCAGACAGGTTGTTCACATACTTCTTTTTTTTTTTACTTCTGACTGCCTACTTGTTTGAGAGTAGATGAATGGGAATAAGATAACTCCTATTGCACAGAAAGTATAAAAAATGGTTACCTCACTGAGCTCACAAATATTCTCTATCTCTTTGGAAGAGCACAAGGATCTGTATCACCAATGCTGTTGAAAGAGAAGGGTTAACAGAACATGGTATGTCTGTAATGAATTCTCTTTGTTTTTAATAAAATAAATCAGGTATATATTTTCTTTTATATCGATTACATTTCATAAATTTTTTTTATTATGGCACTTTGAGCATAGCTTTGTCTCATCTAGCCTAGCAGATGAGACTGATTCTAATAACAACAAATCTGTATTTTATTTCAAAATGCAGATTGTTTCCCACATTTTTTTAACTGGTCTAGTGTACAAACTTAAATTTGAAATTCTCTGGGGTGGGAAATATTTTTCTGTTAGTATGTGTACAGCTTAGCACAGTCAGGTATGGCCATAAGAAAACAAGGAGAGATAGGTTTTAGAGCTCTGGAATGTGTGTTTGTTGTCAAGGAATCTTCAGGACACTTTGTGCATTATACTGTTATAAATTCTTGCAAATTTTGTGTGAGCAAAGTCTTTTTATTAATCACAGAATAACTAAATCGAATGTGCTTCTGCTTTTGCCATCCATATAAAGCATCCTACTAAACAAAAATTCATTCAGTTGTAACAAATCTTATGCAGATCTATAGTGATCTATGGGGTTTACTACCATCTTTGTACTCATTAACCTTAGTAAAGATATGTTGATATGCTTTATCTCAAATGACAGTATTGCTTTTGGTTCTTTGTTAACATGGAAATTCAGACAGTACTTATCTTATAAAACACTGACATTCATAGATTCATTGAACTACTTTGAGATACTACTGACTTTTCAACTAAATCAGCTAATGAGATTTCCAAGATCTATGATGATAAGGCTTATACCTCAGTAACGTAATTAATGTGAAAATTTGGGTACTCAGAGGGAAATGATTTAATCTTGCAGGATTATATTGAGAGATCCAGCTTCTGAAATGCATTTAATCATAGCAAACTTTACAGTGAATAACATATTTTTATTCTGTTTAAGTAAAAGAAGCTGAAATCAAATGGTTTTCTGCAATTACAGGGATTCCAGTGTTACTGTAGTGTAACACTACAGGGAAATGTAAATGTAGGCAAGGGCTCATTTCAAAGAATTCAGTCTGGTTAGTAAACATGCAGTGTTTTAAATGGTAGCATAATGTCTGTTTCTTTCTTTGAATAACTGATAGTTGGATTATGGAAATTGCCTCAAAGAAAAGGAAGTTATTACAACATTTTCCAACTAGGCATGATGAAGCCAGATTGTTTTCCCTGGAGCAGAAACATTTCATGCAGAGCTTCTGGATCTCCTCTGTTGGGGAGGGTGGATGGGGAGTTATGGATTTTTTTTTCCTTTCTTCCCTGCATATCAAAGCACAGAAATGAACTTTCTGAAGCTTTGTGTATCTTTTGTACTATATATATATGCTGGTCTGAGTAGATGACTACTGATTTTGCTTTTTTGCATGACTACATGGATTAAAATCATAGCAAAATTTCTTCAGAAAAGATTCATCTTAGGGTTGGTGGAGAGACCATGACTGCTCATCTGCATCTGCTTTGATTTGTATACATGTCGATAGGTAAGAAGTTTCTCAAAGTGAAATTATTATTAAATGAAATATGGATTTAATTAGATAATTAACCATTTTTCCCTCATAGTTTTGAATGGCTGCTACCATAGATAGACCACTTCTTAACACAGGGTAAGCAGAGTCACTCTATGGAATTTTTAAAAGATACAACCAGGTATCAGAATACTAATATTTGTTATGAGGTCTTTTAGATACAATCTGTTGTTCTGTTTTTACCATTAGAAAAGCAAAAAATGTAAAATGCGGGAAATCAGCTCTTTTGAGGTAATGATATTTTCCTCAGTGGCTAAATTTTATCATATATCAGAAAGCTAAATATCCTCACACAAAATTAAAGTGTATATAAATGAATAATATCCACTTATCAAAAAAAGGGGGGGAAAGAAAATGTAAGACTTGCAGGAAATAATGCTTTAAAATATATATGACTTAGAACACATGATTATTTTAAATTATTTACATAATTCAGATCTAATTCTGACTAAACTAATGTGGTTTTTGGATGTAAACTTATCTAAAGATCCAAGAGTGTTAAAAGAGTGGTGTGCAGTCTATACAATATGCAGTGTGATATTTCTTTTTTTTTTAAAACATCTGATTAGAATTATGACCTGTACCAATACAGTTTGTTGGGTTTTATCCTTGCCTCACTGCCTCTTATTTAAGAGGACTGAGCTGGTGAACACATGGCAGAGAAAGGGGTTTGAAAGCTGCTGCTGGAAGTTCTAACTTTTTTTTTCTCCAAAACCAAATTCTACTATTTGTTTCAGCAGCTGCAGCCCAGCTCAAAATCCAGCTTACTTACAAAGCAGCTGTGTGTGAAAGTGAACAGACCACCCACACATTAAACAATGAGGGGCAAAATTCTGCACTCTGTTATTTCTCATTATCGTCATTGGCTGATAGCTGAATTTGACATATTTAAACTACAGTAATGTCTTTTAATGGTTCATTCTATCTTTTCTCAGCTTCCTGTCTGTTGCCCAGGGCTTTTCCTGCTGAGACAGAAAAGTATTTTCTGTGTGAATGGGTAAAAGTCTTTCAACAGAAGGAACAGGAGAAGATTTCAGCTGCCTCAAACCTCAGGCTCCTGGTCCAATGGAAGGTTTACCTGCTAACACAGGTCAGAAATGGTAATAAGATCACACTGAATCATAGCAGTCCTTCATAATCTTTAAAAAATAAAGCAAGAAATTACTTCAAGAGTCTGAGAATTTTGTCAAATAGTTAATGAAAGTAAATTTGTGTTGTCTGCTATTTAGATCTTTTAGTAAGGGGGAGGGAAACAGGGTCAGATATTTTTCTCTTGTTTGGACTTGACTTTGCAGCACAGCATACACAATCAAGGTTGAATTTTTGATGACTACAAGAATGTAAATACTTTAAAAAGATGCAGTTACATTTTTCAGAAGTTTCAAAAATCAGAGAATGCAGAAGTTAAAAATTATGTCCAAGTCACTGGATCAGTGGGCCAGCCACTCTGAAGCTGTTCCTGTCAGATATGTTCTCTAGGACATGTCAGTGGTGCTGTCATTAAAACTAATAGGATTCAGTTTGAGTTATTGTTCAGGGATATGTAACCTGCCATATCAGGCTGAAGTGACCTTTGTAAAGTTCTGCACTTCTTTGTACAATTTTCTTTTTTTAAACAGGAGATGCACACAGTTCCCATTGTTTGCAGTCTAGACACAAGATCAGCATCAAAACAGTATTTTAACCAGTTTGTACTCAATTTGGTTGCCTCAATTTCTTGGTGACTAAAACTCAGTAGGACCTTTGCTTATTTCAGAGCCATAGACAATAATTGTAAGGGGACTGGAGAACACTTACGGGCTGATCCAAAGGACACTGAAATCAGCAGGAGATTTCCATTAACTTTTATAAGCATTCAGGGCTCTCCGTGACAATTTCTTTTCTGACTGCTGAGAATAAAATGATAGAAGTTTATACATTTTTTTGAATCAAAGTTCTAAAAGAGCATTAAGTGTTCGGATGAATAATGTACAACAACTACTTACACAGCTGCTGAGAAGATCTTTTTGAGAATTATTTGTTTGGAAAATCTCTTGGAGTTTGAGAGCCTGAACCCAGAATCTCATTATTTTTAGTGTCAGCTGTGAGTTTAGATATACAACCTATAAAATTATTGTAAGGAATGGTTAATGTTCTTTAAAATAGAAACTGACTACTTCTTACTTACTTTATTTTTTTCTGATGGCTATTCCCAAATACTTGCCACCTGTCAAGAGAATCTGTCCATCAATAACACACAATATTATGCATCAGTTACTTTGTTCACTCTTTAGCTGTCAAGATCATTTTTTAAAGAGCTGTCACTTAGAGAGACACACAAATGAAAACTGAATTATGCTGCAGACTGTATGAACCTGCAGTCCTAATTTTCTTGATGTGATGGGAGAAGAAGGTAAGAAAAAATTGAAAATACTGCACAAAAAAAGTAGCTGAAACTTTATCATTAGTGACTATCACAATTCTAAGGTGACAAGATTAAGGTCTGTGCTGGTTTGGGATGGGCTAGCATTAATTTTCCTCACAGTAGCTATTATGGGGCTGTGTTTTGGATTTGTGCTGAGCACAGTGTTGATAATACAGATATATTTTCATTATTGCTGAGCAATGCTCACAGAGCCAAAGCCTTTGCTGCCTCTCATCCCACCCCACCAGTGAGGAGGCTGGGAGTCCACAAGCAGTTGGGAGGGGACACAGACAGGACAGCTGATCCCAGCTGATCCAAGGGATATCCCAGACCATATGGCATCATGCTCAGCACATAAAGCTGGGGGAGAAAGGTGGAGATGTTCAGTATGATGGCATTTGTATTCCCAAGTCACAGTTATATGTGATGGAGCCCTGCTTTCCCAGGGATGGCTGACCACCTGCCTGCCCATGGGAAGCGGGGAATGAATTCCCTGTTTTGCTTTGCTTGTGTGTGTGGCTTTTGATTTGCCTATTAAATTGTCTTTATCTCAACCCATGAGTTTCCTTTCTCTCATGCCATTTGGAGGATATGTGAACAAGTGGCTGCATGGGGCTTAGTTGCCAGTTGGGATTAAAATCCTGATTTTCCTTATAAATCTTCATCTGATTTTTGTTGTTGTTCAAATATCTATCACTATTGCAGTGTAAAGAAATAAACAAGACAGGAAAAAACCTCAAAACATAAACCACAAGCATTAATTGATGGAATTCCTGTTGTGTAGGTCTTAAACACAATGACAGAACATACACACCATATTCTCAAAAGAAGTAGCAAATTATATGAGGCTCTTCTTGTTATGTTTTTCATTAAAAATTAAATGTAAACCAAAATTATTACAAATATGGCTAGCCACAGCACAGATTTAGGGAAAAAAACTTGAGTGATCTTCCTGTGACTATAAAACAGATCTGTAGGGTTAGGACCTTGGAACATTCCTGAAACTCATTTTGTATATTATTAAATTCTTAGAAAAAAATTTAATTGACACATTGGCACAATATGGACCACAACTCAGGCATGGTTGGGGAATCAACATGGCACAGGAAATCATCCATGCAGATAAAAGTCTGTTTTAGAGTCTGAAACATAATATGTCAATTATACCTGGCCAATGGTAGGTGATTTCAGTGCCAGAAAACATCCCCTGGTATGTTTAATATAACAGAGAGCCTGCAATCCACCCAAAGGCAGTTTGATTGTTGAACTTGATCATACAGTGTGTCAAATTTCCTGCTAGTTTATCTTTGTTGACTTAAAAAAATCTCAGTAATGAAGTATTTAACACTGCAAGTACATTTCAGAGATATGAATCTCATTGCTAAAATTGAGTATAATGTGTTTTCCTAGGCTTTCTCAATTTCTTACTATATTTTATCATCAATAAATATACCTGTTTCTTAATTGTAGAGGAGGAAAAAAGTAAAAGAAACCTAGGAAAGATAGATAGATAGATAGATAGATAGATAGATAGATAGATGGATAGATAGATTGGTAATATTTTGTTGCCAGAACACATTTGATTCAGTCAGTCTGTTGTATTTAGGTCTATTTATAAGCCTATAGGAAAACATGATGATCTCATTGTAAATGCTGAATGTCTGATTTATTATTTTATTCCCAGGCAATATTACAGTAAAGGGAGAGGTTACAGATGTGTACAGCGTAGAACAGTTGTCCTAAGTCTTCAGCTGATACATTTGGTGAGAAGTGTTAGCCCTTTGGGGAAAGGCACTAATTTAACAGTAAATTCTGCAACTTTAAACAATATGGAAAAGTAACTTTGGGCACAGCCTCTTTTTCTGTGTGTCCTTTGTACAAACATTTTCTAATGTAAGCTGAGAAAAACCAGTAGGTATTAGAGTCAAGACAACAAGCAAGTGAAAGTACTTAAAGGAGTAGAATGCTTATATGACCTTATACTTCCATATAAAAAACCTCAAACCATGTGAATAATTGATATTAAGAGATGTTGGACAGTTTAGGCATTTTGTTGACATGGTGGTTCTCTGCTGGATTCTCTGGGTCTGTATTGTTAGTTTCTATTAACTTTAAAAGATAATTTGAGATAATTCTAAATATGTCCTCTTTGAAAGCATTACAAAATAGTGCTTCCAGCAGTCAAAGATATCAAATTTTCTGCTACTGATTCTTGCTTTTATACATTAGTGTATAATATTTAAAGACTATAATCTTCATAATTCACACTACCTGTGTATTGCAAAGTACAACTGTGATTTTTTATGGCTTTGTGAAGTTTGTGAAGAATATTGCATTGTATTCAGGTCTTGTAGGTAAAATTTCTATATAATGAATCTAATACTGGGTAATGAGTTTTAGTTTAGTAAACAGGAATGTCTGTTGAAGATGTTGATTATTAGAATATCTGATTATTTAAAATAGCAATACACTTATAGTAGGATTAAATTTATTTAACTTTATCCCCTCAAAAGCTATGAAATGAAGTCTAAGCATTAGATCCCTCTACAGTAAGGGATAAGGTATTTCATAAAGAGTTAGATAAACATGCACAGTGATTCATTTAACCTCCCTGAGGACTGGATGAACCTAGCACCAGCTTTTCTCTCTAAATATTATTCCTGCAAGTAATGAGAAATACGATAATTTCTATGTATAATTGGAAGAGTAACATTATTCTGTTGAGGTAAGAAAGGAAAGTTACTGACCTTCACAGAGCTAATTGAAAGGAAACCATTTTGTGCAGTCCCTCTATTTATTTTCAAGCGTGGCACATACTACATATGCATTCATGCTTGCATACATTGATACATGCAGTGTATAAAATTGCTATGAAAAGGCTCTGAATATCTGAGCCTTGATGCTAATGATATTGTGGTAGTAATTAATGCTAATTAATATATTCTTGGCACAACATTAGGTGCCATGGAGACACACAAAATGTATTATTTCATTGTTCAAAAGTGCAAGACTACATACATTTTTTTTTCCTAATCTAAATTTAGTTCATCATCCGTATGCCAAAAGAGAGCAATGTCATCTTCATACCCATAATGGTAGGATTTTTTTTTTCCAGCACAGTTTTGTTTTAAAAGATTGTCATAGCTCATGTATTATAGTTAGCTTAATAATGACAAGTTTTATTTGTCTCTTACTGTACTTGCCAAGCCTCTCTCCTCTGCTAAGGCATGGGAATTTTAAATAAACAATTATTGTTTCTTTTCAACTGTAGTTGAGTTCAAGTAAGCATTTAACACCTTACACTATATATTATGTTTCCTTCTTCCACCAATGTATAATTACTCAGAAGTAGTATTGGTTGTCAGAGGTTTTTTACAATATTTCTAAAAGCACCATGTGTACAGATGAATAACAGTCTAGATAATTTGGCCTGACTAGTGGAGTAATATCCTTATCTAATTTTTTTTCATCTGTGTCATGCACATCATTTCAGAAAAAACACTGGGAATAGTTTTAGATTGATTATTCAGGCCAAATGAGTGCCATAAGCACCTATCAAAGTCCTTGATTGGTTGCCTGAACAACCAGAGTTTGCTGACTTTGTCTCTCTTCCGGAGGACAACTTTAGCTGTGCACAGCACTTTTAAGTACCATACACTATAGAGGGGAAAAAAAAAACCCTACAAAATTGTTTCTTCTGGAAAGAAAAAAATAAATAATTTTTGTGGAAATTAGTTTCTTCTGTTGCCAGTTGATTCTAAACTCAGAAGTCAAATTCTATCTGTTCTGCCTTACATATGAAATATCATTTACAGAGTGGAAACACTAATCTATGACTCAAGATTATGATGGTGGTCTTTTCCTTTTTGAAATGCTAAAATTCAATCCACTTAGTGAACCTGTATGTAATTTCTGTAGATAGATATGCATTTTCTGCATAATTTCATGGGCCTCCATCTAGGAGTAGCTAGAGGGCATGACCAGAGATAGAATAGCTAAAATAATACCCCTCAGCCAGTTAATACCCTGCAGCCAGTTCTCTAAAGCAATGACAAATTATCACTACTGAAGAATTTAAGACAGTATTTTAAATACTTTAAAATTATTGCCAAAATAATCAATCTTCATAGGTCATAGTATACTTGCAGACATTTATCCCCCTAATTTCCTACATCAGACCATATTGATGAAATATTACACAAAATATCTAAATTTTGCTACATTTCTCACTTAATGATTTTTTATTTAAGTGTATGACTTTTGCTTGGATGGAGTGTGAGATAACTCACTCAAAGGGCCACTACTTTGAAAAATGGCATACTTTTTGTTTTGGCTAGAAAATCTGCATGCACTCAGAAAACCTATGACACATAAAAATGTTTACTAAGGAATAACAATATGAAGATCTTTTAAAAATCAAAGCTTTTCTTGCAGATTATATTTAGAAGATCAACAGCAATCTTCCATTTCATAAATGCACTAAAGTTACCATTGTTAACAACCTTTATCTAAACCATTTCTAAAATCTGTTTGTTTAACATTCCATTCATATCTGGGTCCTGAACTGTATCACTGACTTGACTTCAGATCTTTCTCTTTTTTTGGCTTCTGTTCCTCACTCCAAAGGTTTCTTATGCCAGCACTTTCACCTTTTTTATGTTTGCAGGAACCTTGTTTCATCTGCTTCTGACAGATTTATGAACATATTAAACAAGATTAATCATACAAACATATTTATTTAGAACAAACACACATGCACGTGAAGACATTTTCCAAGATCTTTAACTCTTCAATTTTCATTTTTTTTTAATTTGATTTATATTGTCTCAGAAAACTTCAGCTTAGAAATTCCATCCTCTTTAACATACAGAATTGTTTACAGATAATCCCAGTTCAGTGCTTTTGTTAGATAAAGTTGTATTTCCCTAATGATGTCGCTAACAGACTACTTAGGGAGACATCAGAGAAAGGCTGTGATGTCATGAATAATACCTACATTTTGTTACACAGGCACCATGGGCATTGAGTTTTCATCTACTGAGAAATTTTTCATATTTTTCATTTTTGGACACAGGAGTGCTTTCATAAGAATTTTATTCTCTGAAGGTGAACAGGCTGTTGGCTGCTCAGCACTTTGTCAGCAATTTTTTCATAGATACACACTGTCAGTTCTATACTGGCTGGTATTTGTTCATATGTTTCAAAAGTTCATTACTGCCACATGGAGGTGGTGGAGTTTAAGAAGATCTAAGGGAAAGTCTCTCAGTTATCTCTGTTGAAATACACTTGCAGTGAGAGAATTTTTCACTATCTTAGCAAAAAAAATATCATTGTATGAAAGGAAAGAAGAGGTCATTCTTGTCATGCTGGTGTTCTCTTCTCTGAGCTGCTGATAAAATTCAGATCGCCTCAGGTTGCTGGCTTTCTCTGTAATTTCCTGACATTAGATTTGAGAGAGCACCTTCTGTAGCTTTTACAGCAGCTACATTTCCTTTTACTT